>JAOEHY010006421.1:0-49157 GCA_025447955.1 Psilopsiagon aurifrons | reverse complement strand
TGTTATACCTTAGTTATTAAACTGTTCTTATCTCAACCTGTGGGAGTTGCATTCTTTCGATTCTCCTTCCCATCCCTTCAGGAGCAAAGGGAAGAAAAAGGGGGAAGTGAGTGAACAAACTGCGTGGCTGATTTATGGTTTAAACCACGACAGTTCTTTTATAGTTTCTTTATAGCTTCTTTCCTGACTCAGTATGTTAATAAGGTAACTGAAGAGCCTTAAGTAGTGATAAAGAACTTGGTGCCGTCTCTGTGCTCTCAACCCTCCTATGTCTCTGAGCTCCCAATAGCATGTGCTCATAATCACATTACAGGCCAGACCACATTACTTAGTCCCCTGTTCAACTCTGCAATACTTGTCTGTACAGTCATGCAATTTCTTAGGGTTACAAAGAAAGCAGGGAGAGAGGAAAAAAAGAAAATAGTTCCGCAGACTTTGAAAAAGCCATCCATGCACTGTTATACCAACCAGTAAGTTTTCCAAACATAATTATCTGTTTTATCCAATTACTGTGTCATACAAAATAAAGATAGAGGTAGGAGAACAGGGACCACAATACCCAGGACTTCCCCATTAAAACTAGTTGTCTACTTGAGTTAGCAGCTTGCTTTAAATTTATTGCACAGTTCTCAGAACAATTGGAACTATTTGAAGAATTCCTCTGGATAGCCTGGAAAGAAATAAAATGAACCAAAGAACATGAGATGGGTCATGCACCAGAATGAAGAGAAGAAAACAAAAGCCAAAAACAAACAACCACAAAACAAACCCAAAGCATTATTCCAGGCTTCTTTTATATCACATTTATAGAAAAGAGTGTTTTTACTCACAGAAAAAGAACAAAATTCTGCGCATGAGTTTTAAGAAACAAGTCCGAAATATAGCAAAATACGGTCAAAGGAACATTGTGTTGCGGGAAACCACACTCCTGCTTCTGTAAGTTTTCCAAAAATTAACAAAAAAACACTCAAGACATAAGCAAAACTTAAAACCTATGTTAGGAAAAATTCTTTAAGCAAATTTACTTCATGGATAATATCCACAGATTCCTATTATGTGGTGTTAGGGAAAGACAGGTATCTATTTAGATTGCTGTGACTGCAGTCAATAAATGTATTTCATCACTGCTGCTGACAGAACCAACTGTATACAAGTATGGCTGACAAGCATAAAGATAAGGAAGGGAAATTGAATGACTTATTGTTTGCAATACATTAGTAACTGAAGCGTCTGGAGAAAGATGGACCAGGTGGGATCAACTGCTTAAAAATAAACCATCAATACTGAATTTTTTAAAATAACCTTTATCCATAACTTGCATCTTGACTTTTCACACTACTTTTCCTCTGCATTTGACATCCTTTACTCCTGATGCCTATTTAAGAGACTATCACTTACAGTAAATGATTCTGTTTACCTGGCACACACACACACACACACACACACACAAATCCTTAACACAACAGTTACCAAATCCTACATTTAAGTTGCCACTATCAGCTAAAATTACATCATTTTCTGAACATGGAAGTGCCTAACTGAAAAGTAACTTAAGGAAGAATGTATAGAACTAAACTACTGGAAATACACAAACAGAATGGGAACACTGCTGAAGACATAAATAGAATCTCTATGGTCCTTTCACTTTCCCTTTTTTTTCTTTTTTTTTTTCATTAAATATATTTTCATTAAAAATTTTCATTAACTGTATTATTTCATTAAAAAAAAAACACAACAAATTTTAAATTGCATAATTATTTAGGGTGGTGCAGAATAAGTCAGTTAAGAGACTTCTTCCCCCCCACACCCTCCCCCTTCAACTGAAGTATCAGGAAAAATGATTGAAATGTAATTGTATTCAACCTTTAGTAACTAGTCAGCATCAGAAGACGACACCTGAACTGACACCCAGTAGATTCAGGCAAAGCTAAATGTCTTTGCTACTATTGCAAAAGCTTTCTGTAATGACATTTTTTTAAATGTATATAGAATATATTGTTAATGATACAGTTGAAGTTATTGGAATACCTCTTTGTAGCTGAATTATTATTATTACAGTACTCTCTCCTTAAATTGCTTGCATTACTGTGCTGTATTGAGAATAGGAAAGAGCAATAAAACCCAATTCACCAATCCAACAAATGTATTTGTTTTCAGACAGGTTAATTTTCATTGTAATAGAATCAACTAGGTTGGAAAAGACCTTTAAGATCATCAAGTCCAATATACAAGAAATTAAAAGAAGTTTATATTAAGCAAAACAATGGTCACAAGATAAAAAATTTGAAAGACCAAGCAACTACTCACTGTGACGAAGGAAATCTGGGACAGTGAGTTTGTATACCTGTGCTTGATTACAACAAAAGTCTTGTGACACCAGTATATTCAAATGTGATTCTCACTTCTTTGCCTAGATACTAATAGAGATAAAAACAGAGGGTTGTTTTTTTTTGTTTTGGTTTGGTTTTAATACGCATGTCAGCCAAACAATTTAAAGTGTCAAACTGTATGTGTCAAAGTCAGCCTGCCTTCTCTGTCAAGAACACAGAGGAGATAGGAGCACATTGCCAATTTCTACAACACTGTCAGAAGTATTATCAGAGCCTTTTTTTTTTTTTAGATAAGGCATATGGTTAAGTGACAATCAATGAGCATCCACTCTAATAATGTGTTCTTTGTAGCTGGGTGAAAAAGCTTAAAAAGACCCAAAGCCAAAAAAATCCAGAAAAATTAATTTCAGAAGAACTGAAAGAACATGAATTGATCTCATGATTTTCAGACAATTTCCCTGTTTATTTTTTGAATGGTGAAACAGCTGTGGTGGCCTGGAAGAGGGCTGATGCATTCTCACTGAGGCCCGTGGATGGCAGTGCCTTAAGCACCGTTAGGAAGGAGTTGAAGTAAATAAGAATCACCATCACGAGGACACGGACCAACCAAGGTGGCCACTGCACCTAAGCCTCCTCTATGCACCCCCATGTAGATGGAAAAAAACCAACAGCTCCTCACACCATCCAGGAAAAAAGAAAGATATACTGCAGAATCTACTCTGTCCCTCATATGTAAGTATGAGGGTGACAAACCAAGTCAAGTTGTGCAGGTATCTAAATAGGCTCTGCAGCAAATACCTTCCACTGCCCAGAACTGGGCTGTTATGCCTGCTGCTGGCCCAGCACTCCTATTCCTGAGAACACAACTGAGACTTTTTTGGCATGGGCATGTGATGATTTAGCAATTTTATTGTTCACAAACATTCAGAAGCAGACCTATTACACATACCTACATGCGTGATACTTTCCTGGTTTTATTCTTCTTTTGAAGGACCATAATTGTACTCAGTGACATTACACAGCCCCTAGTTCCCAAAGAGACCATGAAGAATTGAAGTGAAACACCATCATATCACAAGGATAATACCCTTTGTCCCCATTTCATCATCCTCCTCATGAAATGAATTCTCTGACTGTCCTGGGCAACAAATCTGGCCTTGCTAAAAAGTAATACAGATTTCCATATTTTCACTTCTTTATACATACTATATCTCAGGCATTTAACAACTACCTCGTGGTTTTCAATAAATAAAGATTTAGAAAGAATGCCACTGCTCCAACTGGATTCTTTTCCAAAAGTCTCATGTATTTCCATGGGACTTTCTGCCAAGGTATGACAATGAAAAATAAGTAAATCTGCACCATAAACAAACACATCTACGTCTCCACCTCCACAGTTCACGGGGTTCCTTTAATGAACACGTTAAGTGCAACTTCACTTTGACTATCCACTCCAACTTCAGATCACAAATGCATGAAAATATTAAAAACTATTAAAAGGGTTCTTTAATGCTCGCATTTCTCATTTTCAAGAGGGAAAACAAACTGCAGTGGCTCTACAGTATGCTGTGTTATGGAGTGGTAGTACTGAAACTTAATAAAAAAAAAATCAAGAAAACATATATATCAGTTCATACATTTCCTTCTGCATTAATCTCCACCATGTAAGAGTGTCTTTGCATATTTTCACTGTGCATTATTTAAAAAAAAAAAAAAAAAACAAAACAAAACAAAATAACCCCCAAAACAAAAAACCAAACAAGAAAAACCACCACATACCAACACAACAAACCCAAACACCACCAAAGAACCTGCCACCACAACAAGCTGGCTTATAAGAATAAAGTCTTCAAATAAGGATCATAAATATCCAACATCTAATTCTTAATTCCCTTTGTAATGGTCTCAAGTTACATGATCCTTAATAAATAACTAGCAATAAAAATAAAGGAAAAGATACACTGGAAAGAAAAGGTATTATTGCAGTAAAAATTTCTGAAGCAACTATTACATTTAAACGCAGTTGCTCTGGATTTATTTCAATTCAGCTGTGGACAGTATTAAACCCACTGGAGTCCTCTACTTCTTGCCATAAATTTCAGTCTCTACATCTGCAAATCAGCTTGCTGCTGGAAGTACAAATAATGAGATTTACGGTACATGGGAAAATAGCAACAAACATCTCCAAGGCCCTTGAATCAGCAAAACAATTTTTTTTTTCAGGATCTACTAAATGATGTAATGAAAAGGAATCTTTCCATTCTGGTAGCAGATAATACATATGAATCTTTCACAATACTTACACCAAAATATTATATTACTCCAAATGCTGTGACACTTCAGCCACAGTAATAAGCTGTATCATAAGGGATTGGTGAATGTTGCCATTTTAGGGTATTTTTCTCACTCCCAGCGAACTGTTGCTCTCCATCTAACATCATCTGTCTGTAGGACATTACACTGTCCTGGAAAGTGTAACCCAGGATGGTTCCAGGTTCTGCTTCCACCCCCCTTGTTAGACCTCTTTAGTGATTTTACACTCGCACACATGGTAGTGTTCATGCAGCTCTGTACTGTCCTGAGTCAAAAGATAAACTTCTAATCACACACGAGACAAGCCCCAGACAGAAAAGCGCAACCAAACAAAACTACATGCAGTCTTACAGCTCCATGTTTCTAGGTTTTGGTTAGCTCTGTTTAATTACATTTGTTGGGGTTTCTTTGTTTTGTTTGGTTTGTTTTTGTCTCCCCCTCATTTTGTAATTTTCACATTTTGGAAAAACATGAGGCAAAAACAATTTTGTCAGGAATTCTTAAATCCTCTTAAAATTTTAATCTCTCTTCCTCCTGCCCTGGCAATCCTTTTCCCCTTGAAGCAGGATGATGGCTGTTTTTCATATTGCAGCATGCAGCAGGGAAAAGGACAGATTTACAGAGAAATCATTCTATTTCTGTACTACAGATTCCCATTGTATAAATTATCATGACAATTTATTCTCAGAAGCAGTAACTCACAGATTAAATGAATATATCCACAAAGTCGATCCCAGGTGAAATACAGCATGCAAATTTTAGTTATGAAATACTTAAAAATCTAGGGTGCTCTGTACCCCTCTGAGCTGATTAGTGATTAACATGGGAAAGTAGGTTCAAACCAGAAGCATGTCTGAAATCAAAGCAACATCCCACTGAGCTACATGCTGCCAACAGTGGCTGCAAAAGCATCCACAGCAGTTGCAGGATTTCTGTGTAAATAACCAAGGCTTGTGCCCTCTCTCAATGGAGTTGGCTCATAAGCATGACTGACAGCTTGCTGCCCTTAATGAACATGAAATCTACGTTTGCCTCCTCTGCAAACTGGGGCAAATTTACCTCTGTTAGAAATCATGACCTGCTTTGCTTCCCTTTGCCCTCCAAATCATCCCACTTCCCATCATTCCACAAGAAAACCTTTGTATTTCCAAACGTTTTCTTGACTCCTAACACCTATCACTATCTTCCCTGTAGCTTGGTGTCATTCAGACAGAAGATTCAGGTATGTTCTACATGGGCTTACTGACAAAAGCTTTTATGCCCAAATGAAATGGTATCTTCCTTTTTCTTCTTCATATGCGTTTGTATTCATCAGCAAAATTACATTTTTCCACAAAGCTGCATCTACAGAATGGAGTGTCTCACATTCATGGCATGAACATCCTACAAATAGCCATGCTGACTCAGGACTGCTGGAGCCAATATTCAGTGTGTAACTAGCGTTTTTGCGTATTACAGAATAAAGATAACTCAACTGCTTCTCATCTGACTTTAACTCCAATCTTTTTTTATCTTGTTACGGTTAGCAGACCTAGGAAAGACATTTTGATTAAAGTGAAAAAATAAAACACCAAAAAAACAAAACAAAAAGGCAGAAGGGCAATAAAAAGGCTGCTTCATGAGCCAGGCACTGCTAAACAGGATGTGGAGGTTGCTGCAACTCTTCCTTGCTGTTAAGTTAAATCAGTCTCAATTTAGAGCTGACTAAATGCTACAACTGCTACCGCTTAACTATGCAGCAAGAGTCTGAAGTTTATATCCCATTCTACCTTCTATCTTCAGCAGTTTTCTTCAAACCAGAAAACATGTTTCCAGACAGATGCGTTTTAAGTTCTTTCTGGCAGCTCCTCTGAGGAGCAAATCTCTGCAGTGGCCAGAGTAAGGCTTTTCCTCATAATGCAGGGGAATCTGCTTCTGACACTCCTCTTGGAGATGGAGCTCTTCGCACAAGAGCTTGCACTGCAATCCTTGTAGAGTTTCACAGCTGCCAAAGGAGAAGAAATACTGTTTGTGATGAAGGCTTATGAATTTGTTGCCTGACACAAGAATAAAAGTAGACCTTGCTACTCTTGATAGCTGCAATCTCAAAGATTTTGAGTTTTAGCTCACCAGACCTCAAGCTACACAACTAGATTCCCCCCCCCCCAAGTAGTTTTCTGCTGCTCTGGTGTACAGAACAGTCATTCCCTCCAGAGACCCCATGACATCTGCTGAAACATCTGCTTCATTTTCTATTCTGTAAAATATCCACTAAAAAAGGCACTCGAAAACAACAATCCAGAAAAAAGCATTCACAGTTTTTTCACTTAAAATATAACAAAGCACAAAGCAACTGCAGAACTTTCAACAACTTGTTTTCATTTTGAGTAAAACAGTAACATGCTTTCCAAAAAAAAGGGGAAGGCATACCTTTACACCAGTATGTCTAGTGTATCCTACGACACTTACTTTTCTCTATCGGTTCCAAAGAAAACATGTACTATATACTATGCAACAGAAAGTGCAAAACATACCTCATCATGAGTCTACACTTGTAACACTGCCAAACTAAACATAATCAAGAGTAACTGAACACTACTGCTTTCATCATAACCCAACTTTCTTCCCTCACTTGTTCTCTTTCAGTACACACAAGGACAAGAACACAAGGATTTGTCAGCAAAGCTCTGTAGCTTTCTGTACTCTGCTTCATCCCTAGAAACAAAATCAAACCAATTGGTAGGCTTATTACATACTTAAAAACAATTTTAGAAGTGATTTCCATTCATGAAATTTTACAAGTAATGCCCTGATGGCAAATCATATCTAGTGATTCATTTGAATGTAGGAGTCCTAAGCAAATTTCACCACTGAGGAAGTAAAGGGTTTGGTTTTTTTTGTTTTTTTTGTATTGTTTTGTTTTTTAATAAGAACAAGGACAACTTTATAATAATGAATTTAATACTTACAAAAGATAGGGGGTTTATAGTTTTAAAACCTGTGTATTTATTTAGGGAAAAGAGAGAATAGACAAATGACACCTGTTTTTAAACTTGGTGCATCCTAGTGCAGAAGGATGACATCTAGGCCTTCAAAAGAATTGAGATTAGTGTCTTTTTACTGTATGGATGGCAGTTACTAAAAATGTCACCAAGATCCCACAACAACGTCACGCAGTTCCTCAAATGTGACCCTATCTAACAGCACTGACACAGGACAAAGTTGAACTTGTGACCTAGAGGTTAAAAACCTTTCTATCTTATTATTGACAATCTCGTGCTTTACCCACGCACAGAGTAAAGGGAGAACGTGAACAGAGTAATCTGGCGTAAAAGGGTTATATGAAGAAACTCCTCCTTAGTAAAGCAAAGAAATGCTTTAAGGAGAGAAACATTAAAAAGTTACTCTTAGGAAAACATTGTTCAAATGAAGTTTAGCACAGTTGAGCTTAGGAAAATAATGCCTCCTGCAGCTAAACATACTGTTTATACTGTTCTCCAAATCATACTCTTGTTTTTCTTGCTTAAGCAGCTAAGTTAGATCTCGACCACACAGGTTTTAAGTTGCTTTTCAGGTATCCAAAGCAAACACAATCTATTCAGAACTCATGTGTACTGCACCTCTACTACCTGAACACAGCCTCTTGTGGGAACACCACACCAGGGGATGCGCTCCAAACACTCCAGCTTCTCTGAGCAGTTGCAGTTCAAAACTGTCTGAGGATTTCTGGGCACTGAGCAGAACAACTCTGGTAAAGGCCACTTGCCAAGCTTTCCAGAGCCAGCTTACAGCGCGATACATAGCTGGATGCCATTTGCATGCGAGTCCACACAGACCTAGAAAGTCTATTACGTTGCACTACCTCATTTAGTTCACATTGCTTCACCAGTCGGCATTTCAAACCCTTCACCCACCCATAACACTATTTTGAGCAAGGGGCTCAAAGCAATAGGGGTAAGTTGGACTCTTCTCTGCACCAATCAGCGTTGTACTACATACGAAATTTAAATAATAAGAAAAGCAAGAAACATTTTCTGCTAGGAAATCTCAGCTCTTCTAAAAGAGTACAAAGTGCTTCTGTTTTAAAACTCTGCCAACACCTCCCCATGATTTCAGAAACAATATTTTGAAACAGCCTCAGGAAGAGCAAGTTACAGTCAGCATAAGGAAATTAGTCATAAGCATATAACTATGCAGCATTGCATCCTTTTAAGTGTACATATGTGCATTTTCTCCCCCAAAATTCCCAATGAAACTCATTTACAACTGCTAGGTCTCTCTTCCAAAACAGTATTTCCTACTGCAGAACATACTGATTTTCAACAGTGAGAAGAAATAGAAGGGGGAAGTAATTTTGTTATTTTTAAAGTTCTGTTAGAACTTTAAAGAGTAAAACCTGGTGAGCTGTACCTCGTTTCTAATCTATCTACCCTTATTAAATGGATCCAGGTGTTAAGTAGCTGTTTTATTCCCAAGCAACTGTTGATCACAAACAAATCATGAATTAACATATTAAATCACTTAACAAAGCTTTTCATTTTCAAAATCAACATTCTTTATTAACTTCACTGAAGTTAATCAGCTGAAGTAATTAGACTGGGATTTTTCCTCCTTGAAGAAAAATTCAGATTTAACTATTAAGCAACATAATATGCAAAGCATCATAATAAAACATCAAATAAAATATTAATTATATTGCAAGATTCCCCAAGTTATTGCCAACAAATCCTTAAGCTAGCTTAGCAGGACTCTGAAGTCTTTAATAAAGGCAAATGCCAACTAAAACATTTTGGCAAGTGGTATACTGAAAGAACATTTTGAAATGCTGTGAGAAATAAAAGACCACAAACTGTTGCACAAATAGCTGTATTTCAGAATGCTTTACATAGTAAAAGGCTGTCAAATGCACAGCTTATCTCTTGAAATGCCATCTACCTAATAGACCTATTAGTTTGATGAATTTGATTTTTCGCAATAATTTACTTAATATTGTTGTATAGATCTCAAGGGTGCCTCTGCTCTGGGCTATTTGTACACAGCACAAGAGAATTTTAAATTATCTTCTGTTTTAAACAAATAGCTTTAATATACATCTGTGCATGCTACATTCGTCTTGTACTGCAGCTTGACATGACATTTCATTTGCTTTCTTTTTTATTATATGAAAAAGCCCTTTTTATCAAAGTTGTTGCATTGTTTTTTAATGAAGTGCACAGTTCAAGAAGCAGTAAAATACAGTGTTTGCAGAGAGTCCAAGTCATTGTTCAACTAGATTTTCTTCACTTGACATATTTTGTCTGTGCACACAAGGGGGAGGCTTGAAGTAGAGACTAATCAGCCACTGCTTTTAATATCATTCAGAATGACATTGTAGCAACTGCAGTTGTCATGTTCAACTGTCTACCACTTTTGGGGATGAATTTAAATTCAGCCACACAATTTTATTTTCTATTTGCCATTAAATTTGTTCTTATTTTTAAACTAGCAGAAAAACAAAGAACTATGATGAGCTTATTCAGGGGAATACAGTGTTAGAGACACCCACTAGAATGTTTCTGAATATTTTTGCAATATTACAGCTCAGTGGAAATGCCAAGCAAACCAGTTCTATGTTATATCCATTGAAGCAGACATGACTTGGTATTAGAAGTTATGAGCCTGAATAAAGTCTTCAGAGACAGAAAATATAGAAATGACTTCTGCATGAACCAAGGCAAAAGATACAACTAACAATACAGTAATAAGTAAAAAACCTAAAAGGGCAAGGTAAAATGATGGAAGAGGAAAGTGTACCATATCCACGCTATGTAAATTGATCAGTGAGACACAGGGATGACATACAGTGACAAAAGATAATCCAATTTTACTCTTCTTAACACAGACCAGGAGCCTGAGAAAATATCTAATTACATCAGCTATGCTACAGGCTTGGAAGAACTGGCGACTTTCATGATAAACACTGGATGCTAATATGGCTGAACCTCCAATACACAAAAATTTCTTTTTGAAGTGAAAGGGTGAAGACCTTCAGGAAGGAAAAAAAACACAGAATATTCCATTTTATATTTACTTTTCTCACTCTCCTGCCCCGCTTTTTTTGTTTTGTTTTTTTGTTACAAACCCTAATTTCAAATTCAAACTCATGCACTTTTTTCCTTTTCATTTTATTTTTCCTGTGTTTGTAGGTTCCTGAGTTTTTCACATCATGAATAACATAGGAAAAAAAACCCAGATCAAGCTACTTTATGTAAGCAATTACACAACACAAGAAGGTGTAAATGGAAAAGCAAAGAGGCAGCTGGGACCTGTGCAGCAGTCCCCAGCAGCAGCCCAGGGCGGCAGAGCCCACCCTGCCTACAGACAGCAAGTCAATGTGCCCTGTGGTTGAGTTAATCTCAAAACGGGATCATCTGCCCTGGGTTAATCAAAAAAAGACCACAGCAAACCAAGACATACAAATAGCATTTATTTCACTCAAAACCTGAGCAGAGAAATGCAAAGATCAAGTCGGTGAAGCTATGACTTTCACAAACAGCATACAAATATTTAAGCTTTCCTTTTAGTAATACAGCATCAGACAAATGTAACATTTTCTTCTTCAGAAAGCCAAGCTAGTTCCTGACCACCACCTGAAACTGTTCTTTAGTGACTATCATCTTTTATCAAGTATTTATAGACAGCATTACATTGAAAACTTTTTGTACAAATGGAATGGTTCTGTTACCTTAGAATTCTGTTCTGTTTGGTTGGTTTGGGTTTGCTGGGGTTTTTGCTTGGTTAGTTTTTTCTTTACCCTAAAATCACTGAAAAATTGTAAGCAACAAAATGACATTTTATTTTGATACAGTAGCTTCATAAACGCTGTCCACTTCAGTAAAAAAAAAAAAAGGAAAAATGAATACAAACTTTCACAAACACCATGTTAAGACCTTGGTACATTGTTTCTCCCCCCTCTCCTTGTTCGTGCTGGTTAAATGCACACCTTTAATTACAGAAATGCACGCTGCTCCTAGGCAATCTGAAAAATTATTGATAATCACATTTACAGTTTTTGTTTAAGGCTTCTCCTTTACAATTAACCTTCTTACAGAAAGTAGAATACATATTAGAGACACAGTACCATGATCTTTGACTGCTTTTTGACTTCTGTAAAGCCAGACCTTAAATTATTTCACTGACATTAGATTATGTAAACCAGTGCATTTTGCAAAACATTTTTTCCTCTGAAATACAAAAAAAAGAAAAAATTTAAAGGTTTGAAGTACCATGATTTGTACTTTTTTTGACAATCCTCAAGATAATAACTGCTACTTCCACAGAGACCAAAACATTTAAAAATTTGGGGTTTTTTTATGCTGTCAATTCATCAAACAGTCAAATTCTGATCAACTAACATGACAAAGTGTTTAGAATTTGGTATTTGTGGAAGTCACTCATTTTAAAAACTGAATTCATAGATGAAATTCAAATTCTTCAATTAAATTTATCTAGTAAAGGGTGCACTTAGTATGGCTAAAATGGAACAAGCAAGATTGATATAGGTTATCTAAAATAAGAGCATATAATCCAGTGGAGGGGTGTAAAGATGCAAACTCAAAGCCTATCACTTAATCACATCCTAATACATGCATTTCAAGAACATTAAAAAGTTACTCATCCAAAAATCCCTATGCTAAGTTTCTGATCTTTTTTATTAAATTCTCATCTTGGTAAGTAGTATGCACTCTTTACAATTTGTCATGGAGTGATGCAACTTGTTTCTACAGCCAGATTTTCTCCTCTCATGGAGGTGATAGGAAAAGAAGCGGCATGGGAAACAAATCTTTGAATGAGACACTTTATATCTAAGTCACTCTAATTTGCTACTCCAATTTACAGTAATTTGACTATATAGTCAAATAAATTCATATGTTCTTCAGAACATGTTAAAATTTATTGAATACATATCTATTTTCTCACATTAACACACTCCCCATGGGGAATACTTCAGGTTTTGCTATTTTGTTTATTGCCTTCTGTACTTTTAAATTTCTGGGGGTTTTAGATGCAACACCTCAAGCACTTCTCCCCTCAATCCCTACCTCTTCCATTCAGAAGGCTGTATGAAATTAATTTGCCTCCCATTTCTCTGGCAGTCAGACTCTAGTGTTCAACCTAGTGTGGCTTCTGGTACCAGACTGGGAGGGAAGGATCCACAGATGCATATGATTTGCTAAAATGTATTAGGGAGCTACGGAAATGAATGCCTGGTAACATATCATCTCACAATGGCTTTTGAAACAGAACTGTAGCTATTAGGGGCATGCCAAACTAGGTAAAACTGAACCATGTTAAATAAAATGAGGAAATCACTATTAAGGCAGATGCTCACAAAACAAGTTATTTTGCCTTTGCTTCTCCTTTTTTGTAAGGATAAGAATTAAGGATGTCTGTAGCATTTAGTGTTATTATGAGAATGGCTGTAGCTGTAGCTCAAATGACAGTTTTATTAGATCTTTTTTGAAAACTACAATTCTGTTTAAAACACTTTGGTTTACCTTTAAGTAACTTATATTTATGATAGGATCAGTATAATGCTTGAAAGATTATTTCAGTTGTAAGTCTGGGAATTGTGGTTTTACACTCTTTATATGTCCCAGATGATACCCTTCCTTGCTTTGCCCACACTTTGTCAACAAGCATGATTTGCTTTCAATGGCAAACCACTGAATATTAAGAGAAACAGCAATAACAAACACTTTTTTTTTCCTCCCTGAAACATGTGCCTATGGTCAGTATTTGGAACCCAAAATTCTGTACAGAATTACCTCCCCTTTCATTGAATAAGCAGAACCTCTGAGAGCTGCCCAAAGCATGCAGTTTTTTTCCAAGAAATAGTGAGGGAGAATTGCTGCCACCGTTGCACTAATCTGTTGATCTTGTATGCGTAAAGTCAGTAAGCTATGGAATTCTGCAAGTACCAATAAATCTAATCAGTTATTCAAACTATATGAAAAAATGTTCTTTCTTGTGTTGGTTTCACTAGAACAATCGTGTTTCAAGATCTGTATCCTTATGAGTGGCATCTTACACACAGAATTTGGAAATACTTAAAAGATGAAGTGATATTTAATGGAAATAGTGGCACAAGTAAAGACAGAAGGAGTAAAAAAATCTCACATTTATGCATCTTAAAAGGAAAAAAACTGCCTCAGTGTTACAGGTCCCTCTAAACCAACCAAATAAAAAGAAAACACCAAGCAAAACACAACAAAGAAATACTTTTAGGACAATATTTAAATAAAACTGAGGACCCCACACACTCTTATGTAAGCACTTGCATTTTGAACAAGCACCAGAAAGATTTTCCAGGGGCTGGGCAGATTTCTGTGTTCTTAGAGGATTTTACTGAATTAAGCCATTAGTATATGAACTAGTTGCCAGTAATGTTAAACACTCAGAACCATTAAAACAAATACAGTCAACAGTGATATGCCTGACATTCGGGCTCAGGGATGTACTGTGTACTATTTTATCCTGCACATATTTGAAAGAATTTTCATTTTTGAAATAATAAATGTTGCCATTTTTTTTAGAAAAGTCATGATAAAAAATACAACCAGAAAATATTTTTCCGGTCTTAAGTTATGTTTAAAAGTTTATTTCCTTCCTAATGTTCCAGTGGAATAACTTTGTTGGCAGAACTAGCTGGAAAGTTAAAATCAGATCTAAATGCAGAATTTAACCCATTTATTTCTGATCTGAAATTAATACTAATATTGATAAAATTCTGAAATCTTCCCAAAGCTGTAAAGTTACAGAAATAACCCTGTTTTATTCACGTTACCTTATTTGCCATTTGATATTTATTATCCTGAGAAATTCAGGGGAGATTACTTGAGAAACTGAAGTCCTACTTTCCGTTTTTATTTTCAACTGGTTGACCTGCTTCTTTGTATGACTATCCATAGCCCTTTTCCAGTTGGAAAAAGGGCTAGCAGCTTGATTCTGCAGTGCACTTGAATGCACCATCTACTGCAGCCCTGTAGCATTTTGTTTTAAGAACTGCAGAAACAGAATATAGAATATATACATTTACCAAAAACTTATGTAAAATATGCATTATTCAATAACTTGAGTTGATCACCATTGCAAGCAGCTAATGGCCCAAGCCCAAAGTGGAGTAAATAAAAACAAACAAAAAAACATTTGCTTATATTGTTCAGTGTGGTATCACACTCCACAACAAGAGGGAAGATGCCTGAGGCTTGAATGAAAAATAAATGTTAGCAAAGAATGTGCAACACATTAAATCAGGAGATGCTTGCAGGAGAGTATAAAACCACATAAAAAGCAAAATAAACCTCAACAAAACAAAACAAACAACCCCCTGCAACCTACCACCACCCATGACTAAAACAACCTCCGAACTCTTGGTCTGGTCAAAGCTTCCTTTCTCTTCAGAAAAGTATTTTCTTTCATGCATCATCGGCATTTGTAGACCCTTAATCTACAGACAGTTGATTACCTGGTGTATCAGTTTTAATAGTACTCAGCGACTTTATCTATACCCTTCACTAGCTGTATTCATTCCCATAGTGGTATATTTCACCATAAATCAATTAAAAATTTCCAAAAGTGAATGCATTCCTCCCCCCACCCAACTGTTGTTTCTATATTACAGAGGAGTAAAATATAAATTGAAAAAACACCATGTTCTATGCAAGTGATAGTTGAAATGCACCAAGGATTTTTCAATTTTATATGGAGGTTCTGCAGCATTTCTTGGGGACGTTTAACACTGGGATTTCCAAGTCTAAGCATATGTTTTGGTATTAATTAAATGCTTGTAGTTTGTTTAAAACCAGGTATCTTTTATTTCTGTAAAAACAGTATTAAAGATATAAATAAGTAGCAATGATGAGTTCCCATAGAGAGATTTTAAGAAAATACCAGTCAGCTTGTTGTACGGTGTCTAACTAGCCAGGGCATAGTAACTATCAGCTTTTCTGCCCTTGGAGTAATCTGGGGAAAGAACAGCCAAGTTCATTTCCCTCATGCAGATTGAATTTGGACACTCTTACTACGTCGGAAAGGTGAAATTATTTTCTGAATTGCACCTTCAAGGAAGTACATAAAAAGTGTTACTGCCTCCATAGCTGGTGCAAATTCTCCCCAGTCTCATTTGATCTCTTTTATAAATTCCCTCAACACCATGACTTACCAACAGCATCATAAGCTCAGCAAGTGGATTCACATGTGGTACTGATAAATTCCAGTTTGCATCCACTGCTAAACTTGGCTCTGTTTTACCTAATAAAATACTAAAAACAGCTGTGTAAGGACGGACAACAAAGCATGTACCTCTCAGAAGCAAACTAAGATGTCTGAGGATATCACAGATCAGTCATTTATTACAGTAAAACTGATTCTTGGCAGAAAGTCTACAATCTACCATTGTGTAAACATGTGCATGTGTGGATATGTGTACGGACCAGTGTTTGTAGTAATTACTGAACACTTATAGAGCACCACACGATTTCTACATTCAAAGTCATACGTTATCACTCTAAATCCCTCCTATCATACAGGGCCATATAATTAAAAAGCTCAAACCACTTAAATTGCAGTAGTCAAATAAAAAGGAATCACATAGAGTACTCCATGGCCAGTAGCAGCTGTGTGTGTTTCCAAACAATACTCTACTTCAGTTAGAGCCACACACACTGACAGAAAACAAATGATTTCTGTATGCATGGTTCTCAGCAATTACTTCACACATTTCACGACCATTTCTCCGCTTAATTAATTTCCTTGGGGATTACTTTATGCTACAATACTTTGTATTTTATTTAATTTCAAAGGTTTTTGAAAGTTAGGCCCTTCTATTATTAGGTTTAATGCTTTTAGTCCTTCTGAGAGTCTTACCAAGGGCTCATTCCTTCTACCTCCCTCCTTCTTAAAAGGAAAATTATTTAAATACAAAGAATTTTCTTCTAGCAAAAATTAATAAGTATCACAAACATCACCAATAATGGAATTCACTTCTACTAAAAGCAGCACTCAACTAAAAGCAGCTAAGCTAGTGAAAAAGACAAAAATCCACCATTTACTGCTGAAATTCACCCACCAAGGGAACACTGAGCATGCACTGTAAAATGTGCATAGAAGTTAAAATTATGTGTTGCATTACTGTGGCATATTTATCCATGACATTATAATTAATAACCAGTTGTCAACATTCTGGAGTGGTTTTGGAACACATTAAATACAGGATGCTTAAATATTTTAACTTCTTTTTGTTAACACACTTCTTTGAATAAGCACTTTTTTTTACATAAGCACTGTACTATTATGAATGCCTGCATAGGATTAAGAGGCTTTCTTGAAACGCAGAGACCCAGTGGATTTCATCTGCTGTATACGAAGCCAGCACTGTTCATGGGCTTCTCAAGCTTGTACTACATTCATTATCGTCAAGGACTGCTAGGTGTTGACAGTTTCAACTGCCTTCATTAGAACAACGGCCCCTGCAAAACTGAACATGAGCAGAATGTATGATTTACTACCCATCTGTCAAGGCTGAAAGTCAGCCCTTCACAAATGTGTGTCACAGTGCATCTCCCCTGACTCTTCTCAGGGAGATGCAAGTGGGAAAGTCAGAGCCAGAAGTGGCAGGGAAACGGGCCTGGGAAAGGTACTCCTGGCATTCCCTGAAAACTTTAACTGAATGACCATACTCCCCTCACTGCAGGAGGTCACACAACCTCCCAAACGCCAACAAAAATCTTACTAAGAGGCTTACACATAGTTTAAATGGCACAGAAGTTTGTGTCTCAACCTGCTGTTCTGGAGGAGTCAGCAGAACTGTGTACTTTGATAAAGACTTTCAAGAGATGAAACTAGGAGAGATTCCATGGCCAGTGATTTTCAGATTATCTCATGCTCAGTGCTACTGTCCAAAAACCTAGGAACAAATTCCCATTATATTACTATCAAAACCAATCCAACATTCTGAAGTATCCATAGACTTTTTCAATTTCCCCCTCCACTAGGAACATAAGCTTTGTCGACGGACCACATCAGTTTTGTTCAAAGAATAGTCTGATATATTATCATAATTTTATCATTTTTTTTTCATTACACTATTATTGGAGGTTACATTAAACCAAACCACGATTTTCAGGGATTAATCAAACCAAAAAAAATAACTCACACTCCAAATAATTGCCTGCTGGTGCCAGCAGGTTAACTCTGAGGTTGTTACCGAATTGGTATCCTACCAAATTATGAAGCACAACCACAAAATACTAGAGGGATTGCAGAGAGAATTTCATTCATGCATCTTTTAAAAATACCATAAGCAGTAGATTGAAAAGAAAATTGTATCCTAAAATACTGAACTAAGGGAAATAAGAAATAAAAGGAAAAAGTAAATCAAAGTTTTAATGCAATACAAAAACCGTTTGTGTTGTTCCAATACCAAAAACCCCACTACAATCCTTTAGTAGAGAAATTTTTGACAAAGAATAAAGTTTCAACCACACATAATCAAATGTTTTCTCTTACATGAAAGTGATAAGGAGACAAAAGTCAGATAAAACCTTTCAAGAAATTATGGCAGATATCTATAGCGTGCATTACTACATTTAATTTTTTTAAACATCTAAGTGAAATATAAAGCCTTGACGTTGCTCTTGAAGATAACACTTTGAAAGGCCCTTCAGTCCCTTGGAACTTTTCTTGACTCTATTCTGTTCTGTTACACTCTAAGAAAAAGAAGTCCCGAGTAAACTTATATAAGGTAAATAGCTTTAAAGTCAAAAGAACAAGTCATAACCTCTTTTAAGTGTTTAAGTAACTGATGAAGAGGAACCCAGAAATACAATCCTGCAAAGGCTTATACTTAGCTTTCTGTAATAAACATACTCCTACTGCTGGGCTGCTCACAGCATGTGTTAGGTCAAACGATATAATGGATCACAAAAATTTTGCTGTATCAAATTCATCTTAAAGGCAAATCTGAAACTATGCGTGAAGACCAGTGTTTTATTGAAGAAGACACAAACACATATCCCCGTAACTGAATATGCCACATAAACTTCATGAAGAAGGGAACTAATAATAGCAAGGCTTAATGGCAGCTGGAAGTGGTAGGAAAAAGGTATTTAACCATCTTCTCACTGATCTCACCCTCTATTATAGACTCTATTATTGTATTATGGATACAAGTCAGACTTACTGATCCCTAGATTCCAGGGTGTCCACTTAAGCCATTTTTGTAGATGGGAGCAATACTAGCAATCTACACAGTAGCCACCCAAAATGGACTGTTACTCAACTTGGCCAGCAGTTCAGTGATTTTGCATGTCACAGTCAAATACTTTCAGTACCCTTTGGTGAATGCCATCTGATACTGAAGAGCTGCTAATGCCTCATCTGCTCAGTCTCAGATTTACTCCATATTTACATCAAATTTCACTTACTTTCCTACAGCACCAGCAGGGTGATTAGTACATGAATTTGAAAGCAATCAGACATAGCAAGGTTATAATGAAAAAGAAACTATGCGATGTAAATAAGGTTGTTACTGGTGATCGTCAATAATCAGTCTCAAGACTGTCCTGAAATAGTATTTTGCCTAACATGAAAAAAGGAGGCAAATGGAATTTGTGAGCATCACAAAGGAGGGGAGGTCCACCAACACACAGGAGGGCCAGACTCACCAGAACTACATGATCTCAAAGATTGCTGTATGGAAAAAGGACAGCTATAACACTTCAGAGTGCAAGGTCAGTTTACACCCAAACTTAAGAGAAAAGTCCAGAATATATACATCAAACTGTAATTAACTGTGAGCACCAGCAGGACAACTCCACCCCCAGCAAAAGCAAATATAATTCAGTGACGGATCAGTGAGGTATATACAATGAAAATATTTCATTTCAGCTGAAGTAAATCCAATTTATGCATATGGGGTATTTATGTTAAGGATAGAAATAAAAGCTTAATCCCACTCCAGAATTAATTCCTTTGATCCCTGCTGGAGGCCAAGAATAACCAGTCTTACAGCTTTTTCAGAAAGGCAATACTGAGACTTCCACTCAATCTTAAAGAAAAAAGGCAAACCAAAAAGCCCATCAAAACCCCAAAGTGAGATGAAGTGAGATTTCTCTCTTATTAACAAAATCCCCTTTCTTCTTTTTTCTCCATTATTTTAAACTGTAGAGTTCAATGCTGTCAATTAGAGAAAAACCAGCTTTGACTGAATTTTAAAATTGTATTAACATTTAATCAAGAATTTTAGTGATATAGTGTATAATAAAAATATAACCTTACAGATAATTAGAATAGTTTTAGTGTTTACAAAGATCCATGAGGAGGCAAACACTATATAAAGCACTATGTGCATACATATATGCTACCTGTTACTATTTTCAGTGACTGCCAGTTGCTATTCTGGCAACTTATTTTTCTACTACTCATGAACTTCATCACCTGTCAAATTGTACTCATTTCCATTGTAAAACACTTGAGATCTACTGATGAAGACCTCTACATAATCAAGTACTTTTACTTTTCAGTTTACTAAATAGGCATCTAAGTCAAGAGATTACCAAATCTACCGATTAATGGACCAAAAAACTCATATATGCAATATTAAAAAGTATTCCCACAGCCTTGAGAGTATCACTGCTGAGATAACACAGGTTAAAAAAAAAAAAAGAAAAAAGAAAATCTAAAGCCTTACTAAAATAATTATTCCTGCTTTGTAAGAAAAACATTTTGTTGGAAAGTGATTAATTTATTCCAAAATCACCTATAGTTTTCTAGAAAAAGTAAATAAACCTCCCACTTCAGTGAAACTAAATATTAATTTAGAATTGTATGTATTTTTCTACTCCAGAAAAATGTCTGCACCGTCTGGAAAACCAAGAAACTTCAGTATGAAGTGCCCCTTTCTCAACTCTCATGAAACCCAAACTGCTGGGACAATACTTATACTGAGCAACAATGTTTTAAGAAAACAACACTGTTTATCAGAAACAAAAGCCAGCAGTAGCACAGACCAACTTTGTAATACGTTTTACAGAACTACTGTCTTCTCATTTCTGGGCAAATATTACTTATCTTTGCTGACTTAAAAACAAACACAACAAATGCATTTTTGTCAATTATACTATTTTATTTATGCTCTATTACTGAAATTATGTATAACACTCAAAAACTTTAATTTGCTAAGTGAGAAAAATAGCTTTGTCATTAAGAGGATTAGAAACATGAAGCAAAACAATAACATGCCCGAACAACAGTCTCCTCAATGTGTTTGTAAGCAGCATGGCAGCAAGTGCTAGCTTGTTACAAAGACAGTTATCATTAACAAATACCACAACACTCAGTACCAAAACAGATTTTTCAGCTTGCCACCTCAGGTCACTGATCCTGTAGGCTAAACTGGAGCCAGATACAATAGCCAGGTACTGAATAATAAATTCAGCAAATCTCCATTAGGTTGCAGGTCAGTTAGCAGTAGTCTCCCAAACCACTCACTGTTGACTGAACTTGGTACATTTAAATTATAAAAGATATAAGAACTATCCAAGATTTACAGCAATAAAACACTTCCCTGCAATAATGCTATCATGATTACTGCTAGGAGTTCAGGGTCTTGGGGTTTTCTTTTTTGGCTGGTTGGTGTGGTATTTTTAAGTGGCACTTGACTCTCTTTCATATTGATTGCTTAGTTCAAGATCAGAACATAACCCATTTCTCCCCAGAAGGATTCCTATGAATGGGAATTACTGTCCTTCAGTTGCAACACTGCAGCGCCTTTTAATTCCTTAAAAAAAAAGAAAACCAAACAAAAAACAAAAGAAAAAAAAACCCAGAAAATTTTAAAGTAGAAAAAAACGATTTTAGAAAGTGTTTTAGAAAGTGCAATGCCCACTTGAGTAAACGCTCTCCGTGTCAGTTTAACTCCGAAGAAACATTTTTTTTTCATTCCAAAATGCCTCAATTTTTCACATACAGGAATTAGTTTAACCAAGTCTGCTATTCAGGTTATTTTTTTATTATAAAATGTAACTGCATCTATTTATCCCTGTTACAACCCTTCTGCCATCCGTGACATCATATTTCTTGAATTCAGCATCAGATTACTTGGTTCATATGTTATCTCTTTGTGCCGATGCACATGCATTCCAATCACTGATATTTTACCACTAGAAAAAGAATCTTCTGATTTCAAGACACAGAGGGAGACTAATGACAGAACCCTCAGTAGGACACTGCATCTCCTCAACACCAATCAGAGATTACATTTCCTCCCTTCCACTGCAGCAGGAAAGCACTGGCTGAGCAGTTCAGAAGAGATCCAAGTAGCTTAGATAAGAACCCAGAGCCAATCACAGCTCTTTAGTGGACACAGCAGTCGCAAAGAACTGGATTAGTATGCAGACCAGGAGGAAGATACAAGTTATTTATTAACTCAGTCATCTGTGTGCCTCATTAAACAACTGGAGAGGAAGCAAAGAGACAGAATATGACAAAAACAGTGCTATTAAAAAATCCTCCTCTCTTATGACAAAGACTAGAATGGCAAAGCTATTCAAATATCAGTGCTCTTAGACTAACGATACAACTCTTCCACTGTCTTATCTCCACATAGGCTTCTTAGAGGGCCAGAAGGCCCTCTAAGGACAGGCCAAATAACCTCCCAAACAAGAAAAGGTTGTCATCTTCTCTGGACAAACAGAAATCTTGATAGCAGAACTATTCTTTGGTTCGGCTGCACTCCTTCACAGTGTGTCAACAATATGCATCTCCAACAAATTATCAAAATGGGCATATACAAAATGGACAATCTCACCCTGAAACAGTCAAGATGAGGAACAGCAACATGAGGAGATTCTCTGCACATGACTTACCCAAGTCAACTTAACAGTATAAAGAAGCCCAAAGTTAGCAATATTACTTGAAATGGTGCTGTAACTACAGTAATCTGGTTAGGACTGAAAACTCATCATCTGAGATCCCATAGAGCAGTCAAGGTCTGATTTAAATTCAGAGCAGTACCAGCACAGCAAGAACAGTTGTGTGCAAACTGAGTGTAATACATTGCACATACTAGCTGCAGTGGAGACCTAGTTGGTTGTATGAAGGAAGACAGACAACGGTAGGGGGAAAATCACTCCTGCTCACCACAGACTGGAAGAGGCTCTGGAAGCCATCATTTGCAACAAATCAGGATTAAAAGGGGTTTAGGGTGTCAGCAGACAGCAACTCCAGTCGTGCAATGCCAAGACATAAATTTATTTTTATTATTTATATGTAAATCTTTAGGGTTGCAACACACACACGCAGAGCACACAGATGTGCTTTGGAAGGTTCCACTTACCTAAAGCAAGTCAAATACTTTATTACCTGACAGCATTCAGCTATCGCTGTTCAAATGTGCAGCAAGGATAACTGTAGTATCAGTTTGTATGGCAGACCACAGCTTTATTTGATTCCCATAATAAGAAACAAACTCACCAAAAAATAAGCCGCAATCAGGCACACACTAGGTTTGGTACTTCAGCATAGGACAGCTATACTAACCTATATTCCTGTCTCAGCCTACCTTGCATTCCCTTTACTCTGCAGAATTTCCTTCTCAATTTCCAAAAGAGAAAGAGTAAAATTGTAATGACTCTTCAGGGTGGCCTCCACTCATATCCCTTCTGTCTCCCACATTCCTTCACTTGCAAGTCTTGCAGCAGCATGAATTCTTATTTTTTTGAAAAAGAAAACAAAACAAACAAATCCCCCCCCCAAACCCAAAACCAACCAACCAAAAAAAAAAACACCAAAAAGACAACAAACAAACAAAACACAAAAAAACCCACAAAAACATATTACTTCCCTTTTCCAGAATCTCTTCATTTACAGAGGGGATTGAAACAAGGCAAAACAAACTCCAAAACACAATACATTTACCTTATGTACAGAGCTATTTAAATAAAATTATGTACTCTATTAAAAATTGACCATTTAAAACCAAAACCTTTTGAAAAAAACATAATGAATGTTGTTATTTCTTGTGAAAAACATTAAAAAAAGCTGTAGTAGGAAATCCCACATACTTCAAATACTGCTTTACTAAAATACTGTCAGAAAAAAAAGCAATCACCTCTACTGTCTAATTAAGGATAGCAGCTGTTTTAAAATTTGGACAAAGGAAGCCACAGGGCCCTTAGGTTTTAGGATTATAATCAGGTGCAGAAAACTGTCTAAAGAACAAACAAGGGATGCAAACTCCAAAGAGCTCATTTGTGTATTACTGACAAATAACCTTAGCTGCTCACAGCAATATGCAATTGCCAAAACAACAAAAAAACCCAACACATTGTCTTCCATAGTCCTTGTGAAACAGAGTAGCCTGTCTGTACCACTCTTCCTCATCTGTATTTGGGACAGGAGAATATTAAAGTTGCAGTCTGGTTTTTCCTCCGTTAATGTATTGCCTCTCTGCACACTCATGAGATGTCCTTGGTAAGTAATGATTTACCTCACCTGTTCCAGGAACAAGTTGATTATAATATATTACTCTGGCTTTCAACACAGCTTCTCCATCCATATGACCCCTAGTATACACTCATCATTTATCTACAAAGTTTTCTGAAACAAGTGGTGCTAGTGAAGGAAATGCTCACACAGATAACATTTCCATCTATTTACAAGGGGCAAGATTTTGAATGAATACATGTACATGCTAAGCTTCAATACTGAATGTCCTAGGACTGATCAAAGTGTCCAGTTCCAAGTATGAGCCTTTAGAATGGCACCTTTTAAAGTTATTTTTAGGCCAATAACTGAAATAAAGTGTTACATATTACTTCACAGACAAGTGACAGCACTATTGCTGCAGGAACACATCAGACATTGATAAATGTAGACACTATGAACACAAGACAATTTCAATTTCATACTTGAAATTATATAAGCCCATGTCAGCTGATGCCATTTCACAAATGCATTCTTTATTGCTAGTTTAGTAATTGTTTAGAACTCGTAAGTAAACAAAATTATAACACAATGCCTTACCTCCCTTTCACACCTTTGCCATACAAGTCTCAATGTTTTGGTTGCTGGTGTACTGCATTTCATGCTTTGATACTGCTTATTGAGAAACATACAAGCAGAACTCACACAATGCACAGACAGATCATTTGCAATCTATTAAGAGGGAAACCAGTAAGAGGGAAAGAGAGCATCATGAGCCATCCTCTTTTTCACTTCTGCAGATCATGACATAAGTGAGTATTAAAGGACTAATATATTTTATAGAAGTCATCTTAGGACAAAGAATTGAAAATTCTGATTCAATAAGAAACAGAAGGAGCGATGGCTGTGATGCAGTTCTGCAATTATATGCAGGATAAAGGATTAGCCCAATAGCAAACACTGCAGTGCTCCAATTTCCCTAGGGTCCCCATAAACCTATCTTGTGACAGCATGATTTACCAAACACCATACCTTAAAATTTTACAGCATCCAAAATATAAATCTATGTTTATTTTACTAAATATTGCTCATCCTGCTACTAGTGGTTTAATTTGAAAAGACACACAAGACAGGTCAGATTGAATTCCGCAATGACTCCACAAAAGTCCTGCACATTACCTCAAGGACTCAAGTTTTGCAAGCACCCACCCAAATGTACTGTCAGCCATACAAGCATACAGACAGAATACACCTTCATCTCTCTAGAAGCAACCCAACCTAGGAAAAAAAGCATCAGTCCCTTGGACAGTCAGAGAAGGTTAGCATGCATTTGCACAGTCACAACAGCCCACTGCCTACCTAGTTTGCACACGTACTTGCTGTGAAAGGTCCCTGAGCCCAGGACAGCCTCTGGCTGCGGATGAAGAGAGAAGTATACCACAGCACTCTGCCTCAGGTGTGCTGCTCTCAGAGACATCAGAGAGAATATGCTGCTCTACCATCAGCAGAGTCTGCCCAGCCATCTGAGTCAGTGGTGAACACATCAGCTTCTCTGCTAGTGCTCCTCAGGGACCTGACTGCCACTCACAGATGCCTAACAAGGTTCCCAAGCAACCTGAATCGAATTTATAATGTAAAAAGTTGATCAAGGTGACTGGACCTTTTGTTGATAAGTTATATTAAAGAATCCCAACCAGTTACAACCCAATCTCATATATAGTTACTGTAACATAGTTCAAAGTATATTTGCCACAAGAAAAACCATTCCAATAAAGTTAATGTAAATTTTCCTAGGACAAGGCTCTACATCCCAGCAGACATAAAGAACCCTTTGGCATGTGAAGACTAACCCTACCCGCAGCTTCAGTAAATTCCATATCATCTTTTATTACTTCTGAGATTAACAAATAGTCAGTTCATCCTGTCTATACTAGTTTAGGCCAGGTACTTTAAATACCCTTTCTGAGCCCAAAGGCTTACCCAGCAGTTCAACTCTGCAGAACAATGAAGCTTTAGCTAATTATGCTAATTAATTAAACTAATTAGGCAGCTTCAGCTAAGGCATGTAAATGCATCTAGTTTCAGAATATTTAATCTTAAAAGACTAGCATAATTCAGCATGACTTAAGGCTAACAGTAACTTTTATAGTAAGTGTTAACAAACAGCTGTAGTGGTTTGTTTTGCACAGGAAACTGTTGCCATCTTTTTCTCCCATAGAAGGCAATGCTCTGGGGACAAAACAGTACTTAATAAATAGAAAAAACTAAGCTCAGCTCCAGCACAGGGAGAGTATAACTTGCACAGCTACGTACTGCACGTCCCTTGCTGTCCTGAAAATTCCTAGCAGAATTTCAGTTGACACTGAAGTCTTAACTGTGATATTACTGTCATCTAGCTATCTTTAACCTGAAAAGGCCCCATTTTGCCCTTGCTCAGGAAGAAGTCATGACTGTAACAGTCATGGGTCTATTTTGCCTTACAGACCACAAACACCTTACTCAAGCTTCACAAGCTAAAAAATCAGTATGGTCTTAGCATGATGTAATACGCTTTTGCCTCACATACGCAATCCTTTTGGAATAGAATATTACAAGTACTTCAGTGTTAAAACTGTATTAACATATCTTTGATATTGCTAACATAAAAATTAGCTATGGATTACTACTGTCCCTTGAAAGTCCAAAGGCCTCAAATGTAATTTCTATTGCTAGGCTGAGCTTCAAGTAATAGATTCATTTGAAGTCGGTCCATTTTCCACTTTGGTAAGCTATTCACATCTGCAAAGTACACCTCTTCCTCATCTTGCTGCATAAAAACACTCATTAAGAAGACATTAAAAAAAAAAATCAATATTAGGGTAGATGAGCAAAGCTGGAGAAAATTAAAGTGGCAGAAGGAACATCTAAACTGAAACTCTGACCTATATTCACTTCGGGTAATTAGTAGAAGGACGAAAGGCCAACAGCCTTTTAAAAATCAGAGTGTGGATCCATATATTCTGGTAGAAAAAAAGGTACCAAGATCTTAGCAAGAAAGAATTCAACATGACAAACAACAGCTATGATGAAATAAAACTAAGAGCAGTAGCATACTGGCAGTCTATCCCATTTTTACTTCCTGTTTATCTTATTTCCTTGTCATTAAGGAAATACCTCTTTTCCTTACATGGGAGTGTAGTGACATTTGACAAAGTAATTAAGAGAAGCACAATCATGATCTGGTCTGTTACAAACACAGTCAATACACAGTTCATGACTCCAGCAGATGTTAACGCTTAACAGACTCATTGGGAACTTAAAGTCTTACTGTTCCTGTCGTGTATTACATGGAAAAGAGAATCTAAACAGAGAAACCACTGAATTTTTAGCAGCAGGTATTAACCATCCAGCACAATCCACTACATAAATCAACAGATAAACCTCTTCCCAACGGATTTATTTCTACAAATCCACAGCTATTTTGAAACAGGCAGGCTTGAACTCTCTTGACAAACAGCTGAAGAGCTAGGTTGAGCAAAGGGCTATCAGGGCTGTTGGCTACCCATCCATCACTCATTACCCTTTCCAGTTAATACTTGACTGAAATAGCCCTGTTAACAAAACATCCTTCATGACTTAGTCACGCACTGCCTTTACTCCATCTCCTAATATTTCTTAAGCCACCTACCTTCACACGACTGCAGGCTTGTCCATATCACAGGAATAATCCAAGTAAAAACTAACCCACCTCATAAAAAGCGGGTTTGCATGTGTGTATGTGTGCACGCTCATACAAGAGGAAGGTAGGACAGATTTAAAATTAACTGCCTAAAAAGACTTTAAACAAAAAACAAAACCAAAATCAAACCAAACAAACCCAAACAAAAAAACAACAAAACCCTAACCCAAAACAACAACTAATTTAAACTGCTCATAAAATGAGGGCCTAATTCCGATGCAGGCTACTTTAGGTAATGCAGCGAAAGTACAGTACTTATAACCTGATTTGGCAAAAGGCATCTTTAGTCATGAGTGAGCTGCAATCTCACTCAGCAGCTGTGAGGGCTTGCAGGATATATGGCTCCCAGGCTAACTGTCCCTCACTCTAACAATCATCTTCTGGACTTCTAACACTGGAGTGTTTTCTCCACAGTTGAAAATTTGTCCACCCTGACTTCATAAATATATTTGTCCACCCGGACCTCACAAATATATGAGCGATTGGCTGCAGAACCTGGGGCCAGATACTAGCTAGGGATTCTTAGGTCCTCCAGTTAGGAAGAAGATGACAACGAAAACTGAACAGAGATTCTGCTGGAAGCCTGGGCCAACTATCAGCAGAAACCAAGAGTTCCCTCAACCTGGAAGAATCCAAATAAAACATTTCAGACTCTCACTCAAAAAGTATCAAACAATCTCTAGGCCTGAATACAGTCTGGTAGGAAAAAAACTACAAACAACAAACCCCAAACTCTTTTCAGGTGAGGATTTGGGTTTCCTCTCTCCTGCCTGCAGTGAGAAATTCTTAAGTCCTTACCCATGATATAATAAGGACAAAATCTTGCTATTCTAAGCTTCCAGTACACTCTGTCTTACACTATTATAACCACCTAAACAAGGCACTAAGCTGGACTGGAAAGAATCTGCCAGAATGTGCAGACCTTAAAGCAACTAGTACTGAGGTGGTCTCTGCTACATTTTAAACCCCTTTTCAGATGAAGAATATTGATAAGGAGAATTACAAAAGGCCAGCACTTCAGGATACTTTGCAAACAGTGGGATGAATACAACTCAGCAGAAGACAGGGATTGAAGCTTTAGTCAACTATAGATTCCACAAAAAACACAAACTAGAATACAGTATGTTTATCCTATTAAAACTTGGTCAAAAATAATAGGGACACTCTTTCCATGAAAGCTTGTAGAACCAAACCACTACCATCCAACAGTTCAAAAACTTCTCTAGTTTTGAGATTTTGAGTCAGTACGTCTAACATACAGCTATATAATCAGTAACTATGTGAGTACATTTTACATCGTGACTTGACTGCTAATGTACCTGGTTGCTATCTTATCTTAGTTAAAATCCAGGTTTAATAAGAAGGGAAAAGTACTGTTAATGCTAATGTCCGAGAATGTTCTGAAGAAACACATTTTTGTTAAAATAGCTTTAAATCTTATAGTTCTGCAAACTCTTATATTTCAACTTATATATTGCAATATATTTCAACACATTATATTGCAACTCTTACATTTCGACTGCAAAGCCCAATTCAGGAATAATACTCTGTGTTCAGATGCATGAAGTTAGCAGAAAAAAGAGGAAATATGCAGGAAAGGAATAAAAAACAAAAAGGAGAAGTATGAGCAAAACTCCCCCATGTTCTTACATTACTCCAAAGGTATTTAAAAATAATTTGCAGGTAAAATAAATCTTCCTTCTCTCTACATGATTTTAAGTGCTTGAAATTTCAGTGTATTAGCTACCTTTTTAATGACTCATACATACCTAGATATGCATTTGGGATATGGGGAGGGGTGAAGAAAAGGACTTATTTACATTACTTGCTAGAAAGAAATTAGTCTGGAAGCTAACCTGAAAATTCTTAGGTTACAGTAGAAGCCAAGAGGAAAAAAATCATACATATATGTGACTCTGGCAGTTGTAGTCCAACTGCTTCATTTTAGTTGGAACTAATTTCCAACAACAAAAAAAAATAAAGGGCTACATATATATTCTTTTATGTACAAGATTATAATTAATTTAAGGTTTGGTTTAAATTTATTGTTATCTTCTATTAAAGAATAACTGATTTTATAGCTTTCTAACATGTAGCTCTTAAGCTCTAAATCACTGACCATAACAAATAAGCAGTGTAATAGCATGAGTATCTGGAGTAAAACCACAGACTACAATTTTCTTGATTGTAAATCATCATCATTTTTAATGCAAACGCAACAGCAAATCTCTGTAATTACTGGGCGCATTTTGAATCACTTTTATGATTACTGCTCTATACCCATTAAAAATCCAAAACACTGAACTGCACAGGGTATAAAACTAGAATTATGATACACTACAAGCTGTAATTGAAATCCATAATTTTGAACACTAGTAAGGAAATTTATATTGTTGCCAAAAATTGCAGCCCTGCAGAACTGACTTTAAAAACATTTACTTTATCTAAGAGACTGCTAATGGCAGGGACAATAGTAGTTGCTTTGGGGTATTTAAAGACAAAAAAACCTGCCAAGGATCAGATTTGGCACTCCTGCTTATGTTATACCTGTGGCTATCAAAATCTCCAATTGAAAAAAGTCTGCTCTATGTGCTATAGGAAAACCTGAAAAAGCTACCAGTGGTACACATGCAGTTTGGACTTGTAATTAAAACTTCAAAACACAGCTTGTAACACCTGGTATGCCTTACCACCTACAACACTGCCTAGGAGCATTCCACAGAGTGGTGAAACACTGTATATGAATTTAGTACAAAAAAAACCCAAATCAAAACAAAAAAAACCCAAACAAAAACCCAAACAAAACCACAGCAACTCTCCCCCCAAAAAAACCCAACCAAACAAACCCACACACAACATCAGAAAGCCCACATACACTACTTAGGAGATCTAATGTATTTCTTCAGTAGCAAAAATAAAACTGCCTTCTAGAAAATAATTTGTTTTCTAGGAGGGGTGGAAATCAAAAAAAAAAAAAAAATAAATAGGAAAAAGCTTTAATGTTTCTAGATAAATGAAAGTGTATGCTAGTGAGACTTCTGATAGAACAACAGAATAAAAATTCATATGGAAAAAAAACATATTTGAAAAAAGGATAACACAAACTTCAGTGGGTGCAGAAAAGGGATATCAGGATGCTCACGTATTTGGTCAGGCCAATTTACATAGACAGACTGAAAGACCTTTCCCTGTTTCAGCTACCAGAAAAAAAGCCACTGAAGAGAGAGGACTGCTCTCACTCTCATCACAGTGGTGAACCTGAGTTACTCCCTGAATGGGAACTACTGTTGCAAATCATTTCCACATTCAAGAAGCTACACCCACACTGGAGACCATGCACGGGCTGACAGGCACTGTGGTGGTGTTCTTTTTACATGGTAACCTACTTAAAGTCATCACTATTTTTCTAAATGAATAACAACTAAGAAATGAGCCTTGGAAATCAGAAAACACTTCCTATTTAAAAAAAAAAAAAAAAAAATGAAAAAACCCACCAAAATCAGTTTTGAGGAACTGTTTCTGCTAGGATGAATGCTAGGAATAAACTAGTCTCCTAAATCAGAAAGCTTCTCCATGCCTACATACTAATGTCATTGTCTGCTACCACTGCTCAACGTTTATTTTAGTATAGGTAACAATTGTTTTTCATTCTGGTGGGCATCTCGTAAATTCATAGAATCATATAAGGCATATAAGGCACTGAAAAGAACAAAAGTATCTCAGTAACAGACCATTTGCAGATCCACCCTGCAGAACCTCCAGGGACAGAATTTGAACAGAACCAGGTAAAAAAGTCCACTTTGTCCTTTCCTCCCCTCTCTTCCCCAACTTCAGCATGGACGTTTTCACATGAACAGATTATAATATCCTATTATGAACCACAGTCATGGTTGAAGAAGCATGCTTTAATCTAAAAGTCCCTTTTCATTGATTTATAATTTCCCCTAAATTATTTCCTAATTTTCCCAAAGCTCCATGCAAGGAGCAACCATGCAGTATTTCCCCTCAAAGGAATATACAGAACTGGTTTTTTTTCAGGAACAATGTGCTGAAAGTGGGTAAAACTCAGCATTATTTAAGAATGTTTTCAGCTATTTAAAACTAAACTGTTGAAAATGTCAAACTTCACATAAATGTATGTAGATGAATGTGTGGTTCAGTAATTAAGTGTAATCTCCAGTATGCTGCAGCTTGCCCTCTTCACATTAAGATGTGCATTCATGAATCAAAACATATTCAGTCCATTAGAACAACAATACCAACAACACTTGAAGACATTAAATGAATTCCCACTGCATTAAGTGGAAGATCTGTTAATTATACAAGTAGGGAGTAAGATACACAGCACTAGAGAGAAGAAGACACTACGTTTCCTCACCCCTTCCTTCGCTGAGGCTTGAGGAAACACTTGGCTCTGGTTTTCTGTTACCTGCATTTAAACTCTCCTGGGCTTTCCCATGAATTTGATTCTTTTCAGCAGCACATCCCTCCCCATGGTTACATTACTCTGCATTTAACCATACACATACCTGCATCTTTCAGGATGTTGTGCATATGAGTGATGACTTGTTTTAGATTCAGGGGAGGATTTCCTCTCATTAGGCCAGATGCTTAAGCTAGGATAGTCAACTGCTCTTGCTTCTTCTGCCTTTTGCAACATCACAGCAGGTAGATCCTCATAACGTATGGACATCATGCAATGCAATTAGTAAAGGAAGAGCCCTTCTTCAAAGATAATGGTATCAGAGGTTTCAATACTGAACTACTGTTGATAGAAGAGATTTACAATAATTCTGCTATGATTCTTTCATGTAAGGAACAGGTTAGGTTGTCTGAAAAAAGGATGAAGATCCGAGGGAACAGATGCATGAATGATGAGTTCCAGACAAAAAAACAGCAAGATGCGCAATGGGGAGAGAAAGGAGAATGCACAGAATGAAGGAAAGTTGTGGTATTCCCTCCAAGTCTGTTCCTGTGTCAGTCATTCAATTGCTCATACTTGTACAGCAGGCTACTCCCAGGCCATTGTCCCCGGCAAGTTGTGTAAATCACAGCAAACTAATTAACTAGTTTGGGGTTTTAGTAGTTTTTTAGTCTACCCTCTCTAAAAGAAGCAAACCAACACAAAAAAAATCATAACAAAACAGAACAACCCAAGACAAAACTAAAAACACACACTACAGAAAAGCACAGGATAACTATCTGCCTATTGCCAGCCCTATAAAAAAAACTATGAAACTTTTGGATGTCTTGATGTAAGAGGAAAAATGTAGAACAGCAGAGACTCCTTCGAAAGGACCAATCCACCAGGTTATCCTGAGAGATAAGGAGGGAGATATCCTTTCAAGCATATTGCAAAATCTCTAAGGCCTGTGATTAAAAGCCACATTAGTCCCACCCCAAGTGACTGTGAATAGGCTCAGTGCATATCCAGGGAAATGCAGAACAGACACATTCATTTTTACATGACATGCCAAGTAGGAAAAGCATTTCCAACAGTTAATACTTTTGAGACAGACTAATACAAACTAAAGATATGTCCGAGGGTTGAGAAATTCAATCAAGATTCATGTGTGACCCTGGTACATTATTGCTTTCTCCAGCTACATCCTGAACAGCAGAACAGATGCCACACAGCATTCGATAGACACCAGGCCAGCTCCCTGGCAGCAGCCAAAATGCACACAGCATTTCTTAGGACACGATTTACATGACTGTCTCAAGGCCTTCCTTTGAGGACCCCACTTTTGCATGTGCACATTCCTGTATTGCCCATGGATAAACTCTTCTCAGGTCCAAAGTGCTGAAGTACAGCATGTAATTACCCACTAGAAAACTAGGAGGAGCTGAAATACAGAAAGCATATCAGCGTTTGTGCTCAACAGACATCTTATATATAGGGACAAACAGCTTTGCAAAGGGGTTCACCTACGAGGTTAGGTTTATGACAACAACTAAACTGGTGTGGGGGGAAAACTGGACTTGACACGAGATGACCTGCTGTATACCTTGCAGATCTGCCTAGCGCACTACCTTCTCCCAGAACTGGTGCTCTAAGTAACCCAGAGCAGTTACTTTTTAGGTAATGGAAGGTAACAGAAGGATGAAACAAACCTGTATTCGTTGGAACAAAATTATTACGCTGTCTAAGGAAAATCCCACTGATCCTCCCACATAAAAATGCTTTGTTATATGAATCAAAAAGTGACAAGATGTTTAACAGTCAACAGACTTGTCTAGAATTATGTCAAATTGTCAAAACAGCCTAATCTTTGTAATACCAGACCACAAACCTCCAGGGGAAAAAAAAAAAAAAAAAAGAAAAGAAATAAGTAGATGCCAAAAATCTTGAGTTTATTACATCTTCTGATACTGTCTCACAAGACATTTGTATTTGCAAATTAAGGAAGTACAGCCTAAATGAAAATAATGAGTATAAAATAAGAGGAAACCCATGCTCAAAATTGAGGAGGTATAAAAGAGAAGCTTTTCAGGGGGCTGTCCTCAGTACAGCAATAATAATTTTTTTAGTACAGATTTGGGTAGGAAAACAGTATTTTTTTGGATCAGCAGGCCATAATCCACTTATGAGCACTAGTGCACAAGAGGTTAGGCTTAGACTCCAAAATGCCCTTAAAGTGGAGGGAAAGCCTGGAAAATAGAGGGCTGTTTTTCACCAGGGACAACAGCAAGAAAGCACACTTGACTGAATCATTATGCATACCAATAATGGGAAACAAATGGCTCACTCCAGTACCTAAAGGTCTCTGAGGATCCTGTGAATTCGAGGCACGAGTCAGCAATATCCCAGCATTACAAAAAAGGTAATAACCATATGGGGGTAAATGAATCAAATCAACTACTAAAACAGAGTAACTTACTTTTGGCCCAACATCAGCGAAGCCCCCACTGGGATACCACACCCAGACCCCTTCACACTGACAAGGGACAGAGTACAGAAGGGATCAACTTCAAAGATGGAAAACTGGTCTAGAAAGTAAAACCTAAAAGGAGGATTAATGAACCATCTTCTTTTTTTAGAAGAGATACTTAGGTAGGAATTAGTAGCATTCTCAGATAGCTAAAGCTTGCCACCAGAGGAAAAGAAAAAACCTCTATTCTTCGTGCACCTGGCAGACATGGTAAGAAGTAAAAAGCTAAAATTGTTGCATGGAAGACTTACTTAGGTAAGATACTAAGAAAAGAAAATCAAATACAAAGACACATTAAAATTGTATACAGATTAATAGCCAAGATTGAGATCACCAATAATGCAACCTCTGAAAAGTTAGGCAACTGCTTGTCAATCACCAGTTTCAAAATCCAGCTCACACTTGAAGAAAACATTTGCCACTATGTCACCTCTATTCAGACAAGTATTTCAATCACAAAAAATTACTTAGGGCTGGTACTACCAATTAGCCAACCACCAGAAGGTCATTTAACTCCCAAGGTGGATCTGATGTCACATAAGCAGAGCTGTTTTTAAAGCTTGGGCAATATGCATTTAGTCAAACCTTAAATATACTGAAAGGGAACACAGAAAACTGCTGCAACAATTTCACTGTTTTTTTTTCTCTTTAGAGATATTCAGTTGCTTCAGTTCCATGCAACACTACCAGTTATTCGTATGTTGGAAAAGAAGCTTGCACAAAAGTGCAGGAGTCTTTCTAAACATACTCTTCAGCTGCAAGCTTTTATTTCCCAATATTTTCTTGTATTTAAAAAACACCAACAGTATTGGGAAACCCAAGGTTTAAGTGTTATTCACATATGCTTTCAGGACTTTTGGGATTTTGTCCAGGATGACAATATTATCTGAACAAGCACAAGTAATAGGTTAACAGGTCTATAAATATGTGTGTTTATCAGGAAAAGGAGCAGAAACCAGATATTCTGAAGGAAAAGTGAGGAAGCATATGAGCAATAGCCAGCAACTCCTCTGAACGCACCACTTCAGATAAAGTCTGCCAATTTTCCACCTTTAGGACTCACCCAATACATAAGTAGACCAATTCACCCATCTCTGAGAAAATCCTGCCATTTCACTGAAATCTAAGTGATCTCCTCCTTGGGGCACACAGATCCAAAATAACATGATGCAAGCTCGCAGTCTAAAAATTTTTTCTAAACCTGTCTACTGTTGAGATCTCTTTACCACAGCTTATACATCCTTTCCAAGTCTAGCTCCTCCCAGGCAGTTTAAGCCTAGTAAGGCACCAATACTTAACATACAGGATTTCTCTTCTTGAATGGGATAAAGAAACCTTTTGAAAAAGCTATACAACATCAATAACCAACTATAGCCCAATTATCAACTTTTGCAGTTTCTTGCCTTCTAAATATCTGCAATTTTCCAAAACTATCTCATTCTTACAGATTACATTTTCTATTCCCTTCTAGCTGAAAAATGGAAAACCATCCAGAATCTGACCACAGTGGTTTGACAAACAAGGACTTACTTCACAAGTCTCAAAGCAACTGAAAGAAAGAAAGGCAGAGGACAGAGTGAGAGAAAAGCAAGGAAGTAAAAAAAAACCAAGAGAGAAAAGACGTACAGATCAAATCAATGGTATTTGGATGGCAATAGTAACTGGGGGAGGGGCATCCACAATCTCAGCAGCTCATTCCAAAGAGAAAGGACTTTAACCAGTTCATGAAAAAATATAATAAAATATGTTTAAAAAGCCATTTAGATGAAGGCAAGGTTTCAACCAGAAACCGCAATGGTTACATTTTTTGATTTAGTACTTTGAAAGCAGAACTGTATGTTCTCAGCAAAAACCTCAGTCTGTTCCCAACAAAATCAATAGTAAAATTTCCACAGACATTTCATGAGAGGGGTGATATGGTCAGAGCCTGCATACCTGACAGAATCTACTGTAAACATGCTTTTACTTTTGAAAATCCTACTAGAAAAGGCAACTGATAACACTTGCTGCTTAAACCACAGAAGTCTGCTCTTACATCAAAGAGCTCTTTACATACAAGCATACGTTTCAGTTAAATATTCTGCACATCTTTCTTTCAAGCACCCAGCAAACATACTACAGCAAAGTACACAAAGACAAAAATTCGGTGCCACAGTCTGTTTAGAAAGCACTGCAAACCCCTTAAAGTAAAACCTAAATATTCATGCATGCCCCTAAACCCTCATAATATAAAAACCACAAATAATTGCTCTGTTAGCATATTATTACTTGTCTGTGTGATATACATAACCACTAATAGGTAATTACTATTCGGGTAAATATCTGAAAATCTACAGAAAAATTTGGTGGGTTTTTTTTCGTAAATGCCAACACTTTGCAAGACAAACCTCCAAAAAAAATAAAAAAGAACTGGTGAAAAGCAATGCCATTCAAAATGGAATTTTTTATTTTTGTCAGCAGCTGCCAGAGAAGACAATATATCAGCAAATAAATAAATAAACCATGCAAACTTGTACTGCTACTAAAGTTCTGAGAGGGGCTGTCTAAAGAAGCAAGGTGCTAGTGATAACACCTGATTAATTCTGAAAATTCATACCAGATTTTGAACACCTTTTTCAATTTGAAGGAAAAAACAATGCTACCACTTCCATTTAAAATAGCACATCTTTAAAATTAAGCATTTATGAACTTGAAACTAACAAGTACTTGAAGTGTATATTCATACTGCACAAACTATCAGGGAAAACAAGAAAAGAGTGAAGAGTACGAAATTCCAATGTGCTGAGTAGGATTAAACTTTTTTAGTTGTATACCAAATTCAAATTAAAGAAAAACAATATTCCACAGCAAATATGACAAAAGAGGCACAGAAAAGAGAAAAATAATCTCTTGAAATTACTTCGTTACCTTCACCTTTAATTCATATTCATCCTAAGTGCAAAACTATTTCTGAGTAAGAAGATAATGCTCATTTCCTCATCCCAGTGGGAAGAAGCGTGCTCTGCACAAAGGAATTTCTGCCTTATTTTCCAAATTTAGATCAATACTATTAACTTTTGCATCAATTTCAGCCACTGAAAGATCCATGAAACAAGTTCTATGAAAACAACTTATTCTCCTGGGCAAATCTGTGACACTTCCAAAACCAAAACCATCACACACACACACAGAGGAAGGATGTACGGCAATGGCTTATTTCCTGTTAGACACCGTAAGAACTGATTTAATGAATCCAGTGATTGCATAAGCAGTTCTACTTAATATACATAAGCTTAGAATATAAATTCTCATTCAAGGGAATTTCCAGCTCTAAAATGAAATAATTCCTTAGGGAAAACCATCAATACTTTACAACCTCCTATATAGGTGAATGAATATCCACTACTGAAGGCTCATATGAAAACTACAATTTTATAGGTGATGTAGTATTTTATAAAACACACAGTACCCACACTATCACATACTTACTACAGTATCAGTACAAACTAACTTCAATTACAGATTTAAACTACCTCTTAACTGTGATAACCTCTGCTTTCATTGATATGCATAAAACTTACCTACAAGAAGTAATATTACAGATGACCTGGACTCCATCAGAAAAATTTCCGAAATTAGTTCAACTCTATGCAGTGCTACTCATACTTCAGATGAAGCAAATGACCACTGAGGCCACTAGCCTGGGAGTACCCAAGAGCAAACCCAGCTCAGCTGATTCCCATTGCTACCTGATAGCAATTAAGTTAGCTCCTCTCAATCTGCAGCATGCGCATGCCTTTCTGTTAAAAAGAATGGAATCATTTTCCCCAGGGAAGTATTGTATCAGGACCCAAAGTACTACTGAGAGGATAATTTTTCAACATTTCTTCATTCACTGAGTTTTAGACCACAAATCTGGGAAATAAAGTCAACCTTTTAGCAGAATTTTGCCATAACCTTTGCTGAGGATATTAATGTTACTTCTTAAAAAGACAGAAAATGGGTGACTGGAGTTTCTTCTTTGGCTCTGACATTATTGGCAATGACACAAACTTCTAGTTACTAGCTGCATGAAGTATGGCCTTACTGTATGTAATTTTTAGAGCTGGACAGAAACCAGCTAGTGGTATTCTTGTCAAACTTCCCCTTCATCTTACTCCACAAGCTACAGAACATTATTTTTGCCACTGTAAATACCAAGTGTATGTGAAAATCCTCCTTGAAATACTCTCTTGGCAAACCTTATTTTAAAGTTATCGTGGGAAAATCCAATGCATTTTCTTCATATGAAAATAACAAAGCAGGTGAAATGAAAATTACTCTTTTTCCAGATATCTTTATATAGTTTCAGTCACATTTCCTTATTTTCTGCTTTATTCCATTTTTGAATGCCAATACCTTTAAATGAACAAACTTTCTTGGTTAGTAATTTTCTCTCTCCTCTTTATTAACACTTGAGCTTCTTTAGGTCAGTGTTTTAAAATTAGATTTCCTTGTGATGCTTGGTCTGATAAGAGAGAAAATGTAGACTATGAGGTCAAACCAGCCATTGTTATCTTTAGGTTGAACTTTTTAGCCTAGGAATTGGCACATGAAGATCTGTGACTGACCTTCTCAAGGGCAAATTCAATTCTTGATGATTCTTTCTCTGGTACCTCCCATTCCTTAGCTATGGAAAAGCTTCTTCTAAACCAACAGCTGGATAGTTGGAAGTAAACCTTAACTATGAGGTGTACAAAGGATCAGAGATGCATTTGTACAAAAATTCTCAATGCATTACAACAGAAGCAATTATTTGTAGAACAGGTTTAAACAAAATTTGAAGAAAAATATTTTGCAACAACTGAAATATTGGACAGGAATTCTGAGATGCTGCGATTAGAAGCAATTAAGATGATCACATGATTAGACCTAAAAAAAATAGGTAAAACCCCCACCTTTTATCACCTTTTCACTGAACTCCTAATTTTTGGTGAGATTACAATTTATTTTTTTAATAATACATTCAGCCTTGCTTCAAAAAGACTAATTCAGTCCCATACATATGTTTAAAAGGAATAATGCATCCTCTTTTTCCTAAATTGATCCCTTCTTTCTGCCCTAGAACTGGGGCTAGAGGGACTTTGGATAACTGCAGCTTTAAGATAACTGGCATTTTAAAGTTTGGAATTTCTAAGATTGAAGCCTAGAACTTTAGTTTTATGAGAACAACCTGAGCTCAGCCTCCTGTGTTGGTCACTGGGAAGGTAGCTGGGGACACCGAATGCAAAGGAGAGAGAAGTGATGGCCCCACTCTCCCAAGTGAGGAGAAAGCCTCTGTTCTCATCAGAGCATGAAGGAGGAGAGAGAAGGATCAAAATTACAGCCTGAGACTTGGGGTAGCAGGAGGGAGAGATAGAATGAAACTCATACAGGGCTTGGGATGGGATGGGACGGGACAAGAAAACACAGTATTTTCTCAAGCTGTACAAAAAGGTATTGCTGCATTAATTCCATCTTTCCACCAAGCAGATCATGGTTAGCACTTGTCAGCTTTGTTGAGTGAATGTAGAATGGGGATAAAAAGGTTAGGGAGACCTAAAGCAGAAGATGTACATTCCTGCGTGGGAAAGAGATTGCTTTTAGAGCAGAAAACAGTGTTTCTTGAGATGGACTTAGGGAAGATGATTTAGAAGTCAGGGAATGGGTAGCCCTGGGATACACTGAGGGCTCTGGGGCAGTAAGGCTGGGAGATATGGAGCCCAAGGGACAGAAGCTTGCTAGTGCAAAGGAGTCACTCCCAGCAAACATCCCTGTCCACAAACCAAGGGCACTGCTGCAAAACTGGCACCCACTACTAGTTTTGGGGTTTGAGGGCCTTTTTTTTCCTCTATGCAATACTGACTTATGAAGTTTATGGTTTATACTGGCTTTTGGCCTTCTTCACAGCAAGAAGAGCCTAGCTCCAGCTCTCAATGCCTTTTTCTGCTAATAAAAATATTTCCTTCCTTGCATGTGAGAGTATGGCCAAGTGGCCACTTAAGTAACTCTGGGAAAAAAAACAGTACAAGCTTTTCTTAGTCCCTAGTTGAAAGGCAACTTTTTCTTTCCAGCTTTTTAACTCTTTTCTTAACCACACTGAATTTACAGTGTGGTTTCTGAGGAACAGACATCAGAACTGGACTTAATTTCCCCATAAACTTCAGACTGAAATCATATGCAGTGATAATACCATATCCCTGCTTTGAGGTTTTTATCCTCAAAACCAATGCATTCTTCTTGGGGAAAAAAAAAAAGTACTTTTGGAAGACATATATATTTGTACGTGGTTGTAAGCTTATTTGTTATATATGACTGTCATTAGAGTAAAGGTGTGAACAACTATGTGTACTTGGTTACAGACAATATACATTAGTGAAGATTTCAGAGAATATTTACCAAACATTTTTCCTAACACAAATCTGTAAGCTGTATATTCTGTCTGCCTTGCCGCTATTCAAACTGCTAATGGTGATATTTAAGCCTTTGAAAAGTTCTTATGTTTGCACGCTAATGCTGTATTTTTATTGTTTTCATCTCATGTCATCCTGCTTTCACCCACCACAAAAATTACAGTCAGTGTGTGCTTGTTAGCTGATTTAGATTTGAACACTTCACACCAAACCCAGCATCAAATGAAATCACTGGCAAAACCCCCACTGACATCATTCGGAGTAAGACCAACTGGAGGAGCAAGGCTCCCATGAGAGACATGCATCACAGGCATTCACATCCTGCTGAGTCTGTGAGAACCAGGACGAGATACTATTTGAAGGCCCTTCTACTTGTGTTTCATGTGACACACCACTTTCTCTTTTGTTTTGCAGAACTGCAAGAGAAGATTTTTACTATCTGCAAGTAACAAGCTGAAGAGGCTGGATGAGTCACTGGGGACAGTTTTGGGCCAGCTCAGCTCACAGATTGCCAGTGTCAGGGAAGGTTCACCCAATTCTCCCCTTCCTGCTGCACAGCCATTCCAAAATAACGTGGCAGTGCTAAACATAGCACTACCGTGCTCTTTTAATAAACAATGATTCCTGCAGCGTGTACAAGTCACCACATTTGTCAAGATAAGCATGTCAAGATGAGATGTCATATTAGCCTAGACAAAGAGATTGAATCAGATAGCTTTGTCAAACACCAAGCAAAGGGGCTCATTCAAACTGACAAAGCAAGAAATTTAAAAGTTGAACCTACCAATCTAGCCTTAACTCATTCTGTCTTCTCCTGCTGTGGAAGAGTCTGAAACCAGTAAGGGAGCTCCTGTAAGTGATATAATAAATTCATTCCTGATTTGCAATAACAATATTCCTGTCACTTCAAACCCCTGTGCTGCACTTTTCAAAATTTCCATAACTAGAAATTAGTTAGTATGTTAGTCTGTTAGTATGTTTCAGATTACGCATATCAATCTACATACCTTAGTGGTTAGGGATTCTTCATAATAACATATGCACAGAGGGTATAACTAACAGGCAAAATTAACAGGCATAACTAATTGCCATATAGACAAGTTGCTGGTTATTTCTTGACTGCTTTTTAGTTACTTATATGTAAGGAAGTTTAATCATAAGGCAATGGACAACGATGCTGCAGTAGCAAGACCCAGTGCTTCATCTGTCTAAATTTTTTCATTACTTTAGGCAAAGTCTTCAATTACACACCTGAAATCAGGGACACAGCTCCCCTATATATTATGGTATATGTGAGACAGTGATATTGGTCATAAACAGAACTAGAAACATGTTCCAAAAGATTACTTCGCTGGTGAGAAATTATCTTGGTTTTTTTTGGTATTCCTCACACATGGTTGGGTGTATGGGCTTCATCATCCTCCATATGGCAGAGACAGAAGCCCTGGGGGTGGGGGTATCAACAGAAATATTTCCTTTTAAATGTGTTTTCTCCTCAAGAAGACTTACAATCAGCAAACTTATTTAAAACAAGACAGGTTTATCAGTGTGTGGGAATGAAACTGGTAGTTAAGACTTCTGGACTTCTGCCACTCCAGACAGAAGTCTGACTGCAAAGTGCCTTTTGGGGGAAGAAAAAGCCTTCAGGGAACTACACAATGGCTAGCCAGAGACATGTAAGTTTTGTTTTTCTTTCAAGCCTGGAGCTGTGTGGAGGACGAAGGAAGGGTCCCCCTTTCAGGGCAGCTGCTGCTCACAGCGGCAGGCTGCTCCAGCCCCACACAGTTCTTCAGAGATGAAAGCCACACACTCTCCTTCTCCTCTACCACCTCCCACCACCACCAGAGATGAGAAAATGCACTTAACACGATCCTAGGAAGGGGGTAAGAAAGCTGTGGCACTGATACTATCCTCTCTCAGGACTCCACCTTTAATATACCCAAATAGGATCTTCATCCCCTCAAAACTGAGAGATAATGAAAACCAGGAACATTTACATTAAACATTTCCACAGGAAATTGAATACACTTTAAAATATTCAGGAACAATTCAAATGCAAATACAGCACAGTACTGTATTATTCATATTCTGCAACATTTTGCTTTAATGGTCTGATTGGAAAAAGATCTTTTCCAGTTTGTTTTCTGTGAGGTTAATAATCCGGGACTTTAAAACAACCGTCCAATATATGAGGTGTTGTATTTTCTTTAAAAGAAATAGTTACAAAATCAAAGGCAGATTTCTTATGGTTTCTTACATAAAATACTTTTTCACTTCCTTAACATTGCCTGTAGCTTTGCTAATTTATTGCCATGAAAATATTGTTACTACTTAATGCACTCGTACTTTTGTCAATAGGCAGTTTTCCCCAAGGCATATTTGAGAATGCTCTGCTAATCAGAGTTGATGCAGTTATTCCAAAGCAGCCAGGTTTTTAGAAAAAGGTTTGTGTTTAATTCTAGTATAGGTGAGTGTCATCATTCCTTCAAAGCATGATATTTTTTATTCACTGAATTCACTTGTGTAGATATCTATAGCACTGAGTACATTATCTAGCCCCAGACACAGACTGAACAAGTGTATTTTAAAGCAGTATTCCTGGCATCTTTTCCTCTTAACATTTAACTTACGTGAGATATTCCACATTTTGTAGTGGCAAGGATTAAATGAACATTTAAACAGAATCATAAATCTGTGCTGTATTATCAGCACAGAACTTTCAAAAATGCAGATGGGTATTTAAGCAGATATGCACTTGGATCGACTTCTTACTTTTCTACATCTGCTTGAATATTTGAGTTTATGAGCTCAAATGCAGTCAAACTTTTAGTGTTTTTCATGAACATCACTATGACTGACAATGAGTTCATGTACACACACATATGTCACACTACAGTTTTATTCTCTCTAATAAATATTGAAATCTGTGTGAGTATAACTTTACTGAGGTTAAGTAAATCATCTTAACTGGTGTGGGAGCTTTCAATGCATGGATGTTTTCAGTGATTTTTAACGTATTTGCAATCCTCTGCAGATGAAAAATTGAATAAAGTTCCTCAAGAAACAGGTCAGGCCATTAATTTCAATTAGAAATAGTAATGAAATTCCAGTAAACTATTAAATGTCACAATCTATATTTCAGATAAATAGAATACTTAATTTCTCTTGGCATGTTCCACAACAAGGCACACTACTTGTCTTTATATTGACACAACTGGTGCTCCTCTGCTTTCCCTACCACAGTGACATTTAGTGACATTATTCCTGCTGAAACCCAGCATGGACATAATCCATTTTGCAACAAGCCCACTAAGGCAAGAAGTGTCTCTGTACGGAGGTATAGGCTCTATTTCCTCTGATCTGGCTGGTTAAGTCTAGTGCTACTCTTTTCTTTGTTCATCAGATGTTTCACTTGACCAGGCAAGGTACCATGGGGTCTTGTTTGAAGGGTACTCAGGCCCATCACGACTACAATAAGTTTTTTAGATGTACGATACTCCTGAGGCTATCAGCCAGCAGCAGCAGGAGTGAAACTAAAACAGAAGACTTTGAGTATTAAGGAGCATTACCAACATGGAACGAAATCTGACTTCTGGAGAACTCTCCTCAGTAACAGCTGTATTCCTTGGCTTGTATCTGGAAAATATATAAGATGCAGTTTGAAGAGGTAAGGCCTCCTTCTAATTCTCCAGAGAAATAAGATCGTTTGCGATAATTCTCCATGTCTGAAGTCACCCACACACATGGCTTCAGTTTGAAGTTTGCACATCTTTAAGAGATTTATATTAAGCTCTGATAAATAGCTGTTAGTAATTTCTGTTGACTGTAATCAAGCTAAGTTAAACTAAAATCTACCATTTCAATATACATTTTTATCCTTCCCACTCTGCTGTCTCACCCTTCATCTGAAAATACAGTGATAACACTGGAAGGACAGTGAAATGTTGCTTTAAACATCTCCACAGCCATATCTAATACTCATTTTTGATCCTTTGATGTGTCTGTAGCTCAGGCAGCTAGCAGGAAAGTATAAACAAGACACAGGAGCAGTGCTTCCAGTTTCCAGGGATGTTTAAAAAAAATAAACCAAAAATTGTCTGAGAACTACATAACTGTGTTCTTCAGGTTACAAGTAAAAGGTATACACATGTATGTATACACGCAGACACAGAGGCATGCTCCTCCCTTCAGATATTATTTTCCATTCATAGACAGTAAGAGGAAAACATGATGGCATTCTCCATATAAGCCATGGAGGGAAGTGAGTGGCTAGTTAGCCGCTCAGCAGCACCAGAAATGCAAATAGATGTCAAATAGGTCAGTGTCTAATGACCTGCTCTAAAGTACCAGCACAACCATCTGTAGATGGACAGGTGATAAATCCATATAAAATCTTGACACAAGCTTCAAGCTGATTCTTTAATACTGTGCACAGCAGAGAATGCATCCAGTTTCTTTTGACATGCAAAAGTCTGTACACCACATATTCTATATACAAAGTGTAATACAGGTTGCTTAAACTATGCCCACAATTTTATAAAGTTTTTTTTAAAAGAGACACTGTTATGACTCTTCCCTAAATGAAAGAATACAGTATTTCATTTTTCTCTCCCTAAACAACATCCAATGAATAATTTACAGTGACGTGATCTTTGCTATTCCCTTTAAGCTGTTTTGGAAATGGATTGCTACACTGGATGGCATTCAGAATTACACATGTTGAGCAACGCACACTCAAACCTTGCCAGTTTTACATTTTCTTACAACATGCTACGATGCAAAATGATTCACACAGAGGAGATCGAGAAAATTTTTCTATTACCATAAAAAAATGATGTTATATGCATTTATCATCCAAAATAAATACATTGACACTACAGGCTGAAGTAAAACTGGGAAAGTGAGCTTGGTTCCTCTATTTCAAAATATTGCATTTAGATTTAACCAATTAAAGATGAGTGATGCTCAGTGTAAGACGAGCTTGCTCTGACACCCGTCAAATTAAAACAAGGTGACTTAAAGAAGAAAGCAGTGCCAAAGGTTTGAATTTCCTGATGTCTCATGCTGTCATCTTAGAAATTTTACAACTCCTATGGAGGAGGTATGAAAGAGAGAAGGTAGAGGATCCACTTAGTAAGACGGACCTGGTCACTATAAATATACACTAAGTCAAAAGGAAGAAGCAAAATGTAGCTATGCAGGTGACTAATGTGCTGTAGCTATGCTGATAAACCAGAATTTCCATAGTTGTTCTTTCATCCAAGATATATACTGGTAATTTCAGAAAAGGGTCAGTCCAACGACATAACACTTCAAAGGAAGAGGAAAAGATCTCTACAAAAGGATACAGTAACTTTTGGAAGATGCTGTACTTAGAATAAATGTTCATGGATATTTTGTTTGATTTGATCACTGTCCTACCAGATTTATTGCACTGCCTCTGATAATGTCATCAGACAGATGTTTCAGGAAAAGAGAACAAATTATAGAAACATAAAATGGTTAGGGTTGGAAAGGCTAAGAAAGTTGGGGCTGTTCAGCTTGGAGAACAGAAGCTGCATGGAGACCTCATAGTAGCCTTCCAGTATCTGAAAGGGGCCAACAAGGATGCTGAAAAGGAACTCTTCATTAGGAACTGTAGTCATAGGACAAGGGGTAATGGGTTCAAACTTAAACATGGGAAGTTTAGATTAGATGTAAGGAAGAAGTTCTTTACTGTGAAGGTGGTGAGGCACTGGAACAGGCTGCCCAAAGAAGTGATAAATGCTCAGTCCCTGACAGTGTTCAAGGCCAGGCTGGTGTTCTGGAGTTCGAGGATTCCAGGTGAGAGAAAACAAGAGACAAATAGAGAACTCACAACTAGTTTATTAGTATAGGAAAATATAGAGATAGTAAAGGATACAGTAAAGGATATTTCTGATGTTTGGTTATCTTACCAACCCTAAGAACCGTATGAGAACAATCAGGAAACCAGCTCTGAGAATCATCATCACAGTGGAAGGTGGCAGGCTCAACCTTAAATGGCATCACTGCAAGGGCAATGTTGACCTGGGTGGCATGAGGTTCTGCCTCCCCCGCATTGCATGAGGCTTGGGCTTTTATACTGACAAAAACTGCACACTCACTCTGACGCAGGGGGCCAGCCTACATCGGAAGAAGTGGACAGCAATATCTAGAAAGGTCTCCAAGGGCTGAGACTTTTCCAGTGAGCTCTAAAGTGGAACTTTCAGGGTAGAAACCAAAGCTGGACTTTCCAGGGAGCAGCCAAACCACAACTCTCCAGGGAGGAGCCAAAGTGGACAAACTACTTTTCTATCTTTGTGTGTTTTACCACGGATCATTACCTATTGCTCCTGACACAGCTGGACAGAGCCTTGAGTGACATGGCCTAGTGTGAGGCGTTCCTGGCCACAGCAGGAGGGCTGGAACTAGATGATCTTAAGGTCCTTTCCAACCCAAACCATTCTATATATATCTTAAACCAGTCAACTGTGCTCTACTTGAGAAGTAACTATTGGTCCTCTATCACCAAGCTCTTAAAAGACTGGAGTCCTGAAACTTACTGCCTTATCAGTCTTATTATCTGCACCTCCACATTGTTACCCAAGATGAATTTTACTCATTATCCTCACACTCAGGTCCCCTAGAGCAGATAACTCATTCTCCACTTTAATTCCTCACATTTCTGTAAAGCCAGAACTGCAAACTTCCCCACCACCTTGCCTCCATATCTTCATAAGCTTCTTGGAGGTAAAAAGTACCCAAAAGTTGAAGGTCAACTGCAACTGCTCAGTCTTTCTGAAAATCAAACTTCAAATCATTACAGAAAATACAGGCAACTTGGGTCATCCAACAACTTTGAACTCAGAAGCAACCATGCATTGTAACACCTTATTTTCTTTCACAAATCATCCATGGTATTAGTCATTCAATGCTGTTGTGTTATTTATTCTGCATATAGCTTTTTCAGCAGGAAACCTACAGAAAACTTTAGACATAACAATTTCTATCTTCCAAACTACATGAGCCTTAGACTTTAACCTTTCAAAATGTAAGAATTAGGTAAATATCGGGGGTTCATCAACCTGGAATGTACTCTTCCGAGACCTGCACTTTCCTGGCCTTTCAGCAGACCATGTGTCATAGAGATAGACCGACCTGTCCTGGAGCAGCTGATGAACAGGTCTGACATTCACCAGTCACTACCATGCTCCAGTAAATAAATCCAGGAAACAGAAGGAGTTGTTCTGCCAGCTAGATTACCACTTGCTTCACCAGCAATTTCGCCAACAGAAACTGACACTAAAATATGACCTTTAACAAAAGATTTAAAAGAAGCCATCACTCTCCTTCACAACGGAAAAGTTTCACAGGACAGAAAAACAAACAAACAAAGCCCCAAACCACTAAGCCTGCCCTGATAATTTCTGCCTTCACGCCCCAAACACTCAGACTGGACTAAGAACCGGTTAAGGTAAAATAGACGCAATAACAAAAGGCAGTGCAATGCTGCACCACCCCATAAATCCACACCAAGCCAACAAGCATTGGCTGATCTAACCTGTACTGGCCCTACTTCTCTTCACACCTAGCTGGTGCTAAGCCCTTACCATGTTTCCTCTGAAAATGCCACCACTACAGCAGGAGACGAACAGGACCAGGCCCCTCATCTCCGGCTGGATGCCATTCAACGTCCTGCTGCTAACGGGAGGCCCAGACAAGCGGCCACCACCGCCCCAGAACACCCGGGTGGCCAGGCAGGGGCGGCAGGAACCCTCTTACCTTGTTGGAGTAGGGGGGTTTACTCAGGTTGATGCCGTCGCGGATGAGCTTGTCCCGGATCATGATCTTCAGCTTCAGTCTGGGGTAGGCGGTGAGACCCCCGCCGCCGCCCGCCCGCCACCGCCCGCCGGGGCGGTGCCGGGGGGGGCGCGGTGCCAAGGAAGCAGGTCTGAGGCTGTGCAGGAGCTGGTTTGGGGTTAGTGGGTCTGTGCTGGACTTGGGACCAAGT
>JAOEHY010006419.1:9144-26445 GCA_025447955.1 Psilopsiagon aurifrons | reverse complement strand
TTTACTGTGAGGGTGGTGAGGCACTGGAATGGTTTGCCCAGGGAAGTTGTGAATGCTCCATCCCTGGCGGTGTTCAAGACCAGGCTAGACAGAACCTTGGGTGGCATGGTTATTAGGAGGTGTCCATGACAGGAGGGTTGGAACTAGATGATCTTGAGGTCCTTTCCAACCCTAACTGTTCTATGATTCTATGATTCTACTCCATTACATTTAATAAGTTGGACTTGGAAAGCATGCAGACAATACTGTTTTGAACACTACTATAAAAATGAAAATAAACACAGGGAAAGAGCCTTTGTGTTTCCCCTTGTTACAGGAGTAAATGGACATTCAATTAAAACTTAGAGGTGACATATCCAAAACTGATGAAAGAATAGTTTTCCCTCTTGACAAGAGGCACTGTTAACATGCAGGTTTTGTTACCGAAATAACAGTTAAGGCATTGGGACTTTTTCTGTGTCGATCTGAAAATGGGTTGCAAAAAAGCCACATTAAAGATCTGCCTGGAGAATTTGATTCATTTTGAGCATGAGCAGAAAGAAATTACTAGTATTCCCATTTATGATTGAAGTGGAACCTAATGAAATGAACCCCCTAAGTAGCGGCTTATGCTGGGGATCACAAGAAATGAAAAAGAGAATAACAAACACAAGATTTTCCCTGAAATACTCCTTTTTTAAAAATAGTAAAAGCAATGGAATTTCTGTGGCTGACTCCTAAGTTAATTTAGAAAGCCTTAATTAGGGGCTATAAAGAATACTATTTTCCTAAGTAGTAAGAATATCAGTTGTTAAGCATTAAGAGAAAATATTTTTTTCTGTGATTCTTTATCACTGTTATGTTAAAATCCAAGTTTATTGGAAGTGTTTCCCTCCAGCTGTTCATAATGAATGGAGACAGAATATGTGAATCTTGCAAAACTGCCAGTGAATTGCCATGGGTTCACTTTCAAAGAATCCGTTAAACCACTATACGAGAAGCAAAAATGCTGTCAGCTGCTATCTGAGTTGGAGAAATACATTGAAGGACAGCATTTTTGAATGGTAGAATTAATATAGTATAATCATATTGTGATGAAAATAAATTATTATTTGCCTTCCTGGCAGCAACCACTTTCACCTCTTTCCAGGACTTCTAATACCCAATGCCTTCAACAGATCCAAAACATACTGATGTAATGAGTGCAGAAAAGCACACTCTTGATACAAATTCATCATAGGCAAAATGTCTCTCAGGAGCTCTGCAGCATATAGCCTCTTCTTACTTTCTTTCCCTGAAGGTTTACATTTTGTTTACACAGACTGGGGACCAAAGAAGATTTTATCTCCCCTAATTTTAACCATGTGGAAATTCGACATCTAATTTCATGCTTTGTGGTCAAAGGAGACTGGCATCACTAGAGCATAGTTTATCCCATCTGCCTTTGACATATGTCTTTGGGTGGGACAAATGCCACTTTGTAAGTACCTGTGTCTGCTCGTTAATTATGGAGGGAACCTTATATGTCTAGTAATTTAGACTAGACATATCACTTTTAAAAGATAAAGCTAGGTGAGATGGATGAAAATGATGAAGACCCAGTTCCATGTGCAAGCTTTCTATTCATAACAAGATTTCTAGTAGTTCTTTGCTAGACAAGAGGGTGCGCATTATGAGCATTCAGCCACTTGAGATACCAATGGGCAATAATAGAAAAGACAGCTAATAAAAATATTCTTACAGATCATAAATAAACCACACTCCAGGAGGTTAGATAAAGTTGAACAAAGAGAAACATTTCCATGTACTTACTAGAATGCTACTCAGTTTTCTAAAACTGCCAGATTATAATTATACTTTAAGAAACTTGCTTTATCTCATCTTACACTTTATGGAACTACAGATTTGCTACATTAGAATTGCTCTGAATAAACTCATAAACATTTTTCCCATTAGAAAACTTCCATATTTTTTCTTCTGGAGAAAAGTGTATGTGTGGGCAAAAACTTTATATTTTCTGATGAGGAGAGTCAAAATAAAATCTTGACAATATATCATAACAAAGATTAGTAAGGAAGCTTTGTGCTTTTTCTTTTGTTTAACCTTGAATCAGAATGACCTCTCTGTACTTCAGCAAATCTATTTGGACTTACAAGAAGAACGCTTGGAATATTATTTCAGAATGTCTGATTATTTTTATTACAAATTCATTATTTGACATTTCTAAACTGAAACTTCTTTGGTGAGAAATCTATGCTCTTTGACTTCTTGTCCCCACTCAGAATTCAGAAAGCAATTGCAAAGTGTCAGACAACTTCCTGCAAGGGGGAAGATCCATTTTTAGAACAGAGGGTCTTAGTATGCTATAACAGGGTTTAGAGTCCCTCATTACGATAAAGACCCCATTGTATATCTTGCAACATTAGGAGAAGACAGTCCCTACCCAGACAGATTATGTGTGAGAGGGTCACCGGCTCTCCTGTTACTTAGGTGGAGGGTACAGAGGGATACCTGTCTGCTCAAGGTCACACAGGGAATATGTGGTATCTCTGGAGCGACACTCAGCTGCTGGAACCACCAGATCATTTTAGGGCTATGTGGAGTGCAAATCAGAGTGTAATTTGTATTTAAATACTACTATTTTGTTTGCTGTGTTTGATTGCACGACTGTTAGTGGCTACTTATTTGCTAAGAAGGGCTGTTTCCTTGGGCTGCTACGAACAGAAACCTCCAAACTCATGGTTAAATGCAAGATGCTGAATTAGGTCATTTCTAGATGTTTTCTACCACCTGATAATAGGCTTCAGAGATACATGCTTTCGGAAACCTCATGCTCATTTCTGGTGGCTCCTTTCTTCGGGAATAGTTCATAGCTGATAAATTAGACTCTGACTCAGGGCACCAGAAAGTTGTTTGCCATTCCTTGTAGACACATATATACCTACACATATATGTTTGCAAATTATATATATAGTTAGGGATATGTTTATATATTGAGAGTTTTATATATATATGTATGTATATATTTAGCAAATGTATTTTTCAATATAGTCTAGGAAAGATGTCTGGCTAGGTTTTTCCCATTAAAAACGTGGTGCTTGGCAGTGCTGTGTGTGGGAAACCACATCTTAACTTGAAAGCCAAAATGCTGACCTGACACCATTAAGGCATAGCTTGTGCTCAGCTGCTGGCTGCTTTCACATGCAGCTTTTTAACTCTATCCCTCCTGACATTGTGCTGGAACATAACCTGACTTGTTTACTCAAGTCCAGGTTTTGCCTTCCTGACTCACAGAAGCTTCAGCTGGGCAAAGCCCTTAAGTTTAAACATATGCTAGAAACTCAAGCTCAGGCCTAAATTTTGCACACGCTTGTGTGGGACTTCAAATAGGCCGCGGAGAAATACCTTACCCTGTTGTTTTTTTTTCCTTTCTTTCTGTTTTTCAGCAGAGGGATTGGGCAACTCACCAGCAGTGAGGCGAGCTTATCCTGGGAGTAGTATATCCCACTGGTGAAATTTTGAATGAATGCAGTGTATTTACATGACAAAGGTGTAAATTCATCATGTATAAATGCAGTGAAAGTAGATGTATTTCAGTCACTAATATTGCAGTACCAGCAGGATTTTTCTATGGGTGTTTGAAGGCCCCTTGGGATCCTGAATATGCCTCATAAGCCCAAATTTTGGCTTCACTATAGTCCACTGCAAGACAAACCAGTGAAAGCCACCCAAGGTGTATTTATACCTCTTCAGCTGCACTTTAGACTGCAATGAGATATTGCTGCAGGGAGCTTGGTGAACAAACTTCTCAGAAGAATTTCAGCACTTTCCTTCATCCGTGTGTTATGTTCAAAGTGATATTATGGCTATCTTCACCCTTAGGAAGTTTAACGATCTTGCAGAGAAGCTTAAATAACACATTTTAAAAATCTGGTTTTAGATTCCAAAACAATTCCCTAATGTATTTTATATTTTCAAATCACTATTCAAACTAATCCATGCAGACTTCCACTCAAGCGCAAATTCGCTATTAGCAAACCCCATGATTTTAACATTCTGAACTGTTGCATAAATGCATTAGCCAAAACATTATCTTCTGCTTCCCTTACCTTGCAAGATTTTACTGGGTATAAAATGTAGGCTTACAAAGTTTCACTGAAAAGGACATCTAGATAACTCTGTAATTATATGCAAAAGGAAATAGAAAAAAGCAAAAAGGAAAAAAATAAAGGTGGGTGAGAGAGAAACCTTTATTTTAAAAACAAAAGTAAAAATTGTTTTTTCATTTAAAATATTCATATTTTAATTGCTGTTTCTGTTTCAATTTGAAAAACAGACCAACAAAGCAAACAAAACCAAAAATACCCCAAGACCAGTAATACTTGATCTTCTAAAGAGATGGTGTGCTAAGAAAGGTGAGTGGTGAAGGTGTTCAAATTGCAGATGATGAATGGAGACACAGACAAGGTTACATCAGATTTCTGTGGCAGGACTTTAAGTTTAGCAGAGTTCTCAGAATAAGTCCAGTTTTAACCAGAAGGCCACAACACCTTCCCTTGTGACAATCACTCTCTTATTGATATGTAATGCATCTCTTCCATTTAAAATATTTGAATTTGGTATTCTCTGTGGGCCTGAGTTTGCAGCTGCTCTGTTCATGGAAATATATTTGAATTCAAGATGAAAATGAAAAATCCACTTCATGTTAATAATGAACTCTGTTTCTCTTGCACTGTTTAATTTAATATTGGAGTCAAAGTATTTTTTGTAGCCTTTCACAGTCATACACACACTCACTGCAGCTGCCAGCTGCCCCATGCAGGTTTGCAGGGATCAAAAGAGAAGTCCTATGCTCTGGTGAGGGACTTTGCAAACTCTTAGACAAAGAGACAGAGGAAAACAATTAGGATTTTGGGCTAAGAACAAGGCCTAGAAAATTGTGCTTAAATGGTCAGCCACAAAAGCAGAATATTTCTTTCAGGCCTGAAAGAACTGTAGAGTATCCACTTCTGAGGGAAATTTTTCCTGAGCTGTTTGTATGCTTGGGCACATCATTTTGGCAAAAGCAGATTGTATACTTTCAACAGTTAAATCTGGAATCAAAAGTAACTGCTATGACTGTACATTACATCAGCTGTGGATATGAGTAACACTAACAATATTCGTATTTTGTTACCTAAAAGCACTCTCTTTCTTAACTGCAAAACAAATGCATGTTGTGCAAATGGCCCTATATATACAGCGTCACAGAAATCTAACCAATCTAACCCAAGTAGTGTTATATGGCTTGTGCAGCATTTAAAAATCTACCAGTATTACTGGCTGCAATGTCTGATGGAAGATTTATAAAAATATGCATTCCATGTAGAACTTTAGGACCCCAAATTTTATTGTATTTTGGAACCACTATACAGTATTCTGGCTGTTGACTTCCCCAGGTCCAGAACTGTGCTGTCATATGAATAAGGGGCTTGTTGTCTGCAGGACTGCAACTTGCAGACTTTGCTGTGTGTTCCAGCATACCTTGACCTGGGTTAGTCTGTCTTGGGCTAACTCTGATTAATACCATTTTATGGCAGTGAAAGGAGCACAGCTGCACAGAGCTGTGATGTCTCTTTTTTCAAAGTTCTTTTTCATGTTTATAGGGAAGGCAACATAGGAGTGACCCAGCCACTCAGCAACAATCACATGTCATTCTGGTTTTGATTTTACAGCACACCAAACTAATTTATTCTGACAAAACTCATGCAGGATCCTTTCTTGGAATATCCTCTAATTCACCACAGATGGAAGTTGCTATGCTAGCTGTGAAGGAAGGCTACTTATTACTTGCTAAATATATTTTCTCCTATGTGATCTTCTTTGAAAAAGGCGGATGTGTTGTGTGTAACTTGTATGCATGCACATGTTTGCTTACAAATACAGCAGTGCATACAGGAAGTATGCAATAAGCATGTATAAACTTGTCTTTTTTTAAAGGTGTTTGATCTTTGCTTGTTTCTGTAAAATTGGGTACATGAGAAAAGTACTTGGCACAAGGATGACTGAAGGATCTGACAGACTCTAGCATTATTTATCTGTGTGAAGATAATTTACATAAAAATGTTCAGACTCTAGATTCAATTTTGTGAAATGTGCATGAGATTTTTTTTTTATAATATAGGAAAGATAAAGCACAGGGTTAATTAGAACCAAACGTTGCTTAGATGGCATACTAATGGTCTCTGATGGGTGTGATGATAAGCCTCAGATATTTTGAACAACAGTGACTCAAAAGATATTACATTACCTTCTATGTCTAATGAGACTTAGTAGCAGCACTCTTCTAGATGCTATTACTTTCAGTGCAGATAGGAAGGCTTGACTAGACAACAACTGCAGGAGTGTATCTAATTCCTTGTGCACAGAAGCAAAAGTTAACACTTTAGCTCTTACAGGGGGACATACAGGTTTAATTTAACATGCTATTCCATTGTCTCATAAAAAACCTAATAGATTATGATGCACAGAAAATAGGTCATAAATATTCTCATTTCCTGAGTATTAGCTTATCATTAAATATCGAAATGGTGCAAAAATGATCCTCCATGAAACAAAGCCTCAAATATTAGGTAGGGTTATGATGACAGTTACCCTGACACCTATGAAAAGAAAAGAATACCTTGATTTTTAACTGGATGGAATTTTCCTATTAGCCACTGACACTTCCTGGGGAATATCTGGTGGGTCTTTAATCCTGAATCTCAGAGAGGGTGTTGGGTGAACAACCACGATAGGCTAGCACTCACAGCAGTGATGGGACCCTCTGCTGTCAAAATAAAATTTCTTTTAGTTGAATTTACTTGTTTGTAAAATGAGGTTTTTCAGTTCTACAGCGGGACATAACCACTATAAAAATAACTCCAGACTAGCCCCTTGGCCTCTTGTAGCTTTACCAGTAAACTAAGAAGCAGGGATTTACCAAGTTGAAGGCCTGGGCAGAGAGGTGTGGCTTGCTGCTCTTTTAAAAGTAGCCAAGTACTTACTTAATTGCATTTCTTCAGGGAATACATACCAGAAATGTGGCCTTACTACCAAGAAAAGCCTGTCAGTGTCAGAACTGGCTTGTGGTTAAGGCACTGGACTGTGACTCCAGATATCTGGGCACTAGTCACAGCTCAGCCACAGGCTTCCTCTTGACTCAGAGCCAATTATTTAATCTTATTTTCCCACAGGTAAATCAAACAATAACTCTCTCCTTTTTTGCAGGAGAAAAATTCATTTGTGTGTGCAAGGTGTTCTGAGTATATTTCTCAGATAAGCATTTTGGGAGAGCGATCATATAATATCTAGCAAAAGGAAGAACTCTATTGGGGTCTTACAGAGTTTCCGTATTAGTTTATACGCAAATTATGGTAAGTGGACCAGAAAAGCCTATATATAAATAATGCCTCATTTAACGTCATGCTAGTTGGGAGATCAGACTTCTCTGAATCATTTTGTTACTGTTTTGCCATCTGCTGGATTACTGGGTTTCAGGGTTTAGACCTCATAGCAGCCTTCCAATATCTGAAAGGGGCCTACAGGGATGCTGGGAAGGGACTTTTCATTAGGGACTGTAGTGATAGGACAAGGAGTAATGGGTTTAAACTTAAACAGGGGAGGTTTAGATTGGATATGAGGAAGAAATTCCTTCATGTAAGGGTGGTGAGGCAGTGGAATGTGTTGCCCAGGGAAGTTGCGAATGCTCCATCACTGGCAGTGTTTAAAGCCAGGTTGGACATAGCCTTGGGTGGCCTGGTCTAGTGTGAGGTGTCCCTGCCCATGGCAGGGGGTTGGAACTAGATGATCTTAAGGTCCTTTCCAACCGTAACTGTTCTATGATTTTATGATTCTATGTTTGTTGGTTTAGAGGGCAAAAATATTGATAGGTGTATCAGGGCTGATCTTCAATCTCAAAAAAAATAAATTATCAAAAAAACACTTTCTAATGTGAAAACTACCTTCAGAGGGGAATAATAACTATTGTACATTATTTTCATGGGTGAAAAGCAGAGCAAAAAATACTTCTAGGCACACACCATGAAATAATTGGTAGAAATCATGATACTCATCTTTATCATAGACACACCTCTTTGTAATGTGGAGGTGGAGAACAAAACCAACTTCTTCAAGTGAATTTGCAACACCTTACTTTGTGTCTTGGACTCCAAAAATTAACTAGTTTCCTGTCCTAGCCTGCTGTGCTTGGCTATATCTAACCAACACCCTGGTATGCATACACGTAGAGCCCATTCTGGGTAAACTGAGACAGAGTCACAGCTTGTGGAAGATTAAGTGGGCTCCCCACCATCTCCAATGCAGCTTTAGTGCAGATTACTTTCCCAAATATATGTGCGGCACTTCTGTAAGACAAATTCACTCCTATATGAGTAGTCAGTGACAAACAGGAGAATAAATCACAACAGCAGATTGTTTTCCACCCCCTCTGAAGGTCTCCACCAGAGATTTACTCAGGTTGTAACTCCATCAACACAGATAGGTTGATGGAAACTTAGTTCAGAAAGACTGTAACATGCTGTCTGACAGAGAAGGAGGAGAGTTTGTGACTATCAATACTTATCTTTTACTTAATGTGTCATTTTGGTAGCTTTATCATCCAGTGCTGTCCTCTTGCTCTGTCCTTCCCAGCCTGCTGTCAGAAAAGGCATGGGAAAGTGAGGGATTAGGAGTGACCCTACAAGGACAGTATTGTTGGAGGATGCAGAGATGAAGTACCAGCTCCTGAAAAGGCAGCATGTGCCTAAGGAACAGTAAAGGACAATGAACTTCAGGTACCCAAATGAGATGGGGATTCTTAACATAAAACTTAAAGGCTAAAATCTTAAAAACCAAACCGCACCAAACAACAACAACAACAAAAAAAAAATCTCTTTTTATTCTTTCTGCCTTTCTGAATTCTCTGTTTCAGAAACTGAGTGTGGATCTCATCCTCTAAAGGCGTTACTTAGTCTATTTTGCTCACAACAATCTAGGAGGGAAACGATCTGGGGTCTGTGTATTCAGAGCAGGGTGTGAAGTTATTGGTGTACATTTCATTCTTAGCAACAGAAATAAAGCTTTCCTAAAACTACATTGCACTCTAATGACTTTCAGAAGCCTGGCTCTGTTTCAGTTTTAATGCTCTTCATTCGAGATTTATGTTTTTTTACAGCATGCCCCTTAAACCAAATCTTCTGTTGCTGTGAACCAGCAGTGAACATCTGTCCCATGCCACACACCCTCCTGTACTGGTTTCCCTGTTCTTTCCTTTTTCGCAGGGAGAAAGGGCTAACTTCTGACTATCCCCCTTTCATTGTATGTCCCAAGTCCTCAAAAGAAAAATAAAAACACTATTTTGATTTTATTGCAACTACTTGAATAGGAATATGGTACCCTATCAAAGTTTGCCAGGAACTTAGCCTTGGAGAATCGTAACCAACAAAACTTTGATTAAATTCCCTGTTCTAATATCTTTTCTGTTCCTAATGGGATATTCAGAGAAGCACAAGACACCAACAAATGTTGATTTTATTCCCCTTATTTTTGCTTGTTAGCTGTCTGTACATCCACAGTGCCTGGAAACCCAGCAGGATTCCAGCAAAATTCCTTTATTTTTGTAATAAAAGCTTGGAATAGAAAGCCCTGACTCAAAGGACAAGTTCATGCCTACCCAGACACCCAAGAAGCAATACTTTTGTGCTTAAGAAAGAGTGCAAGGAAGGACTTTGAGGTGTTTGAGAGCTTCACGAGTGAGCAAGAAATATTGTCACGTCCAGGAAAGAATACCAGGGAAGTTGGAACACCAGCAGCGATGAAAGGTAAGGAGCTGATAGGTAGAACAGAGCCTTGAAAATTAAAATGGCTGCTACAGTGTGGTGGAAAATCAGTAGACAGAAAAGAAAGGAAGGGCAAAGGAGAAGATGGGTAATATATGAGTAGTAAAACTAATAGCCTGAAAGAATACAGTTCACCCAGAATATAATCAGAGCAGGATGGGAAAAGGAGAGAAACTCTTTCCTTTACAGTATTTTTATTTTGAATGGGAGGATTCAACTACACAGTACAGCATGTTGATTAATTTTTACATTGTTGTTTCATTCTATATTACTGTGCTATTATTCAGGCCTGTATATAAAACCTGTAAAGACGTATGACTGATGATCTGTTGAACTTTCAAACACCTTGTTTGTTTAGTTTTGATTGTTTCTTACCAGATGGTTACGCATATGTTTAGCAGTTTTACAGGGAGGGGTCGGGATGGGGGACAACAAAAACCCCAACACATGGAGTATGCAGTTAAGAGTGTAAAACGTACTGGCAGCATTTATTAGCTTTTAATGCAAACCTAATGTTAAAAGTAGTCATACTGAAAGGTGCAGTTCAGGGCTGAAAAGACCTGCATTTAGTTGCCGGAACCTCTGGGGATACAGGATCCACAGGCATGTTTAACTCCAGCAATCTAAAATGCAGCTGAGTAGTCTGAAGTAGTTGATGAGATAACTTATTTTCTCCAGTGATGACAGCATTGTCTGAGGAGTTTATTTGCCTGCCCTCTCTGAAACACGTACCTACAAATGGGAAAATCACCTTGCGGAGGTGTCTGCTTCTCCTCTGATTACTGACAGAGACTAAGCCCTTAAATTGGACAGGACACCTTCCTTTTAGATGACCAAATTGAGGTGTAATCTAAACAATCCCATCTCATTTTTGACATTATCCAGGATGGTTGCCAGATATTGCACAATTAAAGCAGAGGAGAACAGAAGCACTCTCTTGTCAGAAGTGAGACACAAGAGTGGTTCCTATTGCTTGTGTTCCCCTTCTAGATGTGTTTTTCTTCTAATTTTTCAATGTTTTGCATTTATTTCCAGCTAGAAACCATGGACTAGATTAATCCCACCCCATGATAGACACTTCAGTGAGGTATTTAAATTAGGAGCATGGTTGCCCTTGCTTCCTGCGCAGATGATCAAAAGAAAGAGGTAGATGCTCACATGCAGAGGGCAGCTGCAGGTGCCAGCCTGGCTTTACAGGCTGCCAGGGGATCCCAAAGTGAACAGGTTCCTAGCTCAGGTGCTGCAGGTAATTGAGGATAAATAGGAAAATATGAGCTTAAGTAATAGATGCTCATAACAACTTGAATTCATCATCCTTTAAAGGTCAACTCTAATGGAGGGAAGCAGTGAAAGGCAGCTTTTAATCCTTAACAGAACTAGATCTTTTGCTCTAAACTCTGTCTATAAATAGTGGATTAATTATTTCCCAAAGGGAGAGATGATAGTTCATGGTTGAGTATGGTAACTCAAGGTAATCATCCTGATCTTGCCCTACAGTGTCTAATAGGGGCATTTGAAAGTGTAAACTCATGAAAGAAGAAAAAAATCAATAATAGCACAGAACACAACTTGTCCCTTCTCCACTGCAAAATGCAGATGTTTGTATTCAAAGTGTACAAGGCAAGTCAGCTAGGTTGCTACTGCTTATTTCTTTCCGAGGAGAGTTCAAAAAGGGGTGAGGATGCTCAAGAATGAGGAGCTTTGTTTGATAGATGTGTGTGTGAGCTTGATCTTCCAGGGGAATTGTCAGGAATTAAAGTGCACTTTGAGGCATGCTGTTGCAAAGAAAATAGGTGCCTGGTGTTTGCTAACCCAAATGAAACCTTTCCCTTTTGGAGCAGAGATAAAAGTCAGAGTTTCATACCAACACTCAGCTATCAGGAATGTGCTTTTCACGACAGATAAGTGATGGTTTCTACATGCTGCATACTGCAGGAAAGCTTAGCTTGCCTTCTTTCTACTCTTCTGGCTCAGAATCAGTAATGAAGCATTTGTAAATTACTCTACAAAACTGCACTCAGGTGGGAATTATGGAAAAACCTGCACAGTGTTCAAAAACTGGTTTTGCCAAGCAATCAATACAACCAATACAGTGTACTTTAACAGAGAAAGAAAGGGGTGACAGAAGAAAGAGGGAGAAAAAGGCTTTCAAAACATACTGAATGAAGCTAATTTGATAATAATCACTGCAGGTGGGAAAACCGATTTCAAGTGTGAAAATATTTAACATTTTATTGCACACAAATGCTTTCATAAAGTAGTCATTTGTGCATGTGTGTGTCTGTGCGCGCACATGCAGCAAACAGAAATCTATTGAGTTCTACCAGACCAGACGTCTGCATTCTGGAGGGTTCATTGCAGCCAATAAATTTGGCTAAAACTTTTTTTTTTTTAATTTTATGTATTCTGCTATAAAAGCTAATCCCCCTTTCTAGACTTAGCATAATTACAAGACACTATTCTGAGTGCCAAAAATGTCAACTGTAGGTTGCAAACATGGACACATTTAAGCAGAACCATATGTCAGAATGCAAGGCAAGACCTGAAGTAAGAGAATCAGTTTACCTTTTTCTGAAGAGTCAATTTATAATGCAACCTTAGCTCTAAGAAGTAATAATATAGCCAGTGATAAATTACATTGCTCAATCATTCATTAATAAGATTCATTGGAAAGAAAGATTTTATCGGAGCTCAAACTTCACTAAGTTACAAGATCACAGATGTTAGGGTTCTGGAGCCAGAAACTTAATTTTAATGGACTCTCATTAATACCTAATCAACATGTGATATTTTGATCCTGTGAAAAAAATTGATGGCCAATAAAAATAAACGCAAGATGTCTTCCTATCTAGAAAATAAAAAGTTATAAATCCAGGAAAGCACACAGTAACCATGATGCAGTAACTAAAGTTAAGCAGCTGGAGGCTAAATTTTACCTTTTTTTTAGTACAGGATGGATTTATTCTGTCACCTAGGCAGTTTCAGATTCTTGCTGTGTAGGATTTATATAGGCATTCAGACTTAGCAGATGTACTCATGTGTGGTACATTAACTATGCAAAACTACTTTCCAGACTATTCTGGATTAGGGTCTAAAAACAAACCTCTCTGGAAATGAGAACCTTAAAAAAAAAAAAGAATCTCTGTTCATCTCTGAATGTCAGGCTGCTGCACTTCAAGTGTGAAATCTACTTAAACATATATGCCATTTGAAATGGTATCATATGCATTTCTGTGCAAGAAAGTGCTAGGTTTTAACCACACAGTGACGACAAAAAGGGGAATGGGGGGGTATGCAAGTTTATTTTGGATTTCAATTCAGAACACAGAATTTGTCACAGTAGATTAGAGCGATGTTCCATCTGGTTTACTACTCTTTCTCAAAGGTGACCAGCATCAGGTTCTTCAGAGAAAAACATAGGTAGAATCAACAATTAGGAAAAAAAACCCATACTTAGAGCTAACGTATTTTTAAATCAAATACATTTATGACCTGGTCCTACATATTTTGTGAAATTCTAAGCCATAAAATGTAAACATGCAGAATTGCACCATATTTTTATTTATATGTATATAGTTATGCAATGAGATAGAACTATATAATCATAGAATGGTTAGGGCTGGAAAAGACCTTAAAGTCATCTAGTTCCAAGCCCTCAGCAATGGCCAGGGAATCCTCACACTAGACCATGTTGCCCAAGGCTCTATTCAGCCTGGCCTAAAACACTGCCAGGGATGAAGCATTTACCACTTCTTTGGACATCCTGCTCCAGTGCCTCACCACCCTTACAGTAAAGAATTTGTCCCTCATATCCAGTCTAAACGTCCCCTGTTTAAGTTTGAACCCATTACCCCTTGTCCTATCACTACAGTTCCTAATGAAGAGTCCCTCCTCAGCATCCCTATAGGTGCCCTTCAGACCCTGGAAGGCTGCTATGAGGTCTCCACACAGACTTCTCTTCTCCAGGCTGAACAGCCCCAACTTTCTCATCCTGTCTCCCTATGGGTGGTACTCCAGCCCCCTGATTATCCTAGTGGCCCTCCTCTGGACTTGTTCAAACATTTCCATGTCCTTTTTATATTGAAGACACCAGAACTGCACTCAATATGCTAAGTGAGGTCTCAGGAGAGCAGAGTAGAGGGGCAAGATCACCTCCTGTGACCTGCTGGTCATGCTGCTATTGATGCAGCCCAGGTCATAGTTGGGTTTCTGGGCTGCGAGTGAGCACTGCCGGCTCATGTTCAGTTTCGAACTGGACATAAACAGCTCTTTCTGAAGATGGTATAGAATCAAATGATCAAATTAAATTATTGGAATGAAGAGTTGACTTGCATTGTACAAAGCTCTGTATAAATCTCTAAATTAAATCCAAATGTAATAAATAATATATATATCATTACAGCAGAGGAAAAAGTAACTTTAACTTTATTCCATCTTTGCATCACCAGACTACCGTTACAGAGGAGCCTATGTATCTATGTATGGTTGACATCATATGCACATGGCAACATCAGAAATCTTCTCAGTTTTGCATATATGAATCTATGTACAAACATAGAGTAGATCCACTTGAGAGGGGAAGTTCGTCTTGAAAGATAGCAGCTCTCCACCATAGCTCAGTGGCACCACAACTTAGTGCAACAGAGGCTGAGCGCAGATTGCAGCCACACTCTCTTACAGAGCTTCTGAAAATGTAGAGGCAGAATTTGTCCTACTGTACCTGTAGGCAAACTCCAAAATGGAAATGTACCTACCTGACAAAAAAGGGGCAAAAGAAACTTTATCATGCCTTTACCAGAAATACATGCTGTAGTAGAATTCATTTACTGTAGGAAATAAGCAAGTGTGTCAGTAGCAAAATCCCTGGAAATTGAAAGCAAGATAACATCATGAAGCACCTGAGACAATTCCATTTTGCATTTAAATATATTAAGTGAATAAAATGATTATTCAGCTAAATTGTTGCCTGCTGCAGTTGAACCTCTGTCATTGTCAGTATAGATGGTAGAGCTTCAAATCTATTTTGCTGTACCCTCTGGAGTAACTCCAGTGAATATGAACCATTCTGATGTTTTACAACAGTATAGCAGCTTGTCAGTGCTTTTGTTTCTGAACAGTGTCAGAAGTGCCAAATGACATTATTGTAAAATATAAAAGTGCTTCAGCATGTTGGGAAACACAGAGTGCCTGTCGATGTGACATAGATTAATGACTGTGAAGTGCTAAAATAAGATATTGCCCTTTCAATCTTAGATTTTGCATTAATCTAACCCCAAAACTATGCCTGACAGGATAGTCCCAAATTCAAACCAGCTGCAAAAAACGGCGTCATGTTTATGTGTCTGTTATTTTGTTAATTGTTTCTGACCTTATTATTATTAAAGAAAAAGACAAAAAGTAAATGGAAATTAACAAGGTAGAAAAAATAAAGCCAAGATGGGCTACTGGTACGGAGATGGAAACAAAAGTCATAGCTCATGTGATACAGTTCTGAATTTTGGCTTCCTTGAGCTAGATATGTCTTCTATCTGTGTCATAATCTTTGGAAATATAGCTCTAAAATTTGATTTACCCACTAGTCAAACAAAATGCAATGGCACATTAATGCTTGGGAAGATACTGTATGTGATTATATTTGTTAAAACATAATCTAGAGAAAAAATGGACCCAATGGCACTTTTAAAACCCAAGATGGGAGGTGGAAACAGAGTGAGGGGTAGTAAAACAGAATTTTTTATTTGATGCATGCAAAAAGATTTCAAATGTATACAAAATAACATCATGCACTTCCAAAGCAGTCTGAAATTTGCATACTTAGCCATAATGATATTGAAATACAAGGTTTTTTCATTCTATAACAAATTAAGAAAACCCAACACAAAAAATAACTGTTGAAAATGCTGGTTCAGTGTGGAAACAGTTCATTTCGATTCAGAAACAAGATACTGTTTTGATACCGTTGTATAATCTTGTTTTGAATATTCAAATATCATACACTTTAAAGTATATAAGAGATACGCCCAAATGTTGACAGTAAATATAAAACCTTAAAACTCCAATGGGATTGAGAGCTTTAGAATTGCTGCACAATATTAATTACTTCATGTTGATATAATTGGAATGAAATAAGATTGTCAAATTAAATAATTCCTACTTTGTCCCATTGCCTGTTTATTGACATAGATGCCTCCTTATGGTTTATACGGTCCTTATGCAATTTCTATGTACAGCAACAATAGCAACAATAGCTGCTTCCACTACTGCTACTGTTAGCCCCAGCTCAGACTAATGGCCTTTTGTGCTAGGTAGTGGACACCCAGGCACACCTTATTCCAAAAACGTGATAAATTATGAAAGTGGAAAATACTGACAAAATCAAACACTACTGTACTTTTACCTTGTATGTAAACTGAAGTTAATGGATTATTAAATTATTTTATCCAGATCCCTTACAAACTTTGTTCCAAAACTAAGAATTAACATTGTATCTCGATTGCAAACCAGTTAAGACTTTCATTTTCCTCTTCAGAGGGAATATAAAAGTGTAAGATCAATTGATGCATGATGAAATGGTACATTTTTAGGTTTGCATGCAGAAAGCAAAAGGGTTGCACAAGAATCAACCTTCTATACACAGAAGTGGAAACTGTTTAGTAGATGCCCGGTTAAAGATACAGCTACTTATTTGTGTTCTTATAATAAAGTTAATACAGTTAATAATATGGCTATAATCTGGCAGATCTGTGAAATCTAGAATTAGGTAATTATTACTAGCATCAAGAACTTGACGTAATAGTAGTTACCAACATAGTTTTCAGTAACTGATTCAGACCTTCCTTTCATCTTCCTAATTCAAAAAATAAAATGCATAGGATTGTTAATTTTAGGAGAGATAAATGTTTTATAGGCAAATAAGTACATCTCAGTTCAAGAAGAATGATTTAGTTAGCAAACTTGTTTCTGGCAGCAATGAATAATTGTATAAGGCAAACAGCTTCTTCTAATGATCAGTGAAATATAAACTCCTAATTACTATCCAAGTCAAGCATATTAATTTTCTCATACAACTTGCTTAGTTATTCTAACATGCTATTCAGAACAGTAAAAGGTTTTAGAAAAAATGTTTAGAACAGTAAAAGCTTCATAGGCCCCCGAGCTTATCACTGGATTCAATAAAACTGTGAAGTTAATTTGGATGATGAGAATAATAAAAAAAATGACTAATTTGAAAGTCTCTGCTGAGATGAGAAGCAACATAAATTATTGACATGAGTTAATTTAGAAAAAGAATACTTCCCATAAACATTTGGATAATAAAGTATGAATTAAACCATCACGTTTCTGAAAGATGTTTTTAAAGTATAGGGGAAAAATAGCAATGATTTTGTAGAAAAAAGAGGCTTATAAAAGGTGGAAGCAAGGACAGGCAGCCTGGGAAGAATACAGGGATGTTGTCCGGGAAGCT
>JAOEHY010006416.1:0-24752 GCA_025447955.1 Psilopsiagon aurifrons | reverse complement strand
GCCACAAGTCAAAAACACAGTGCTGCACCAACTACTAAGAAGGAGAAAAATGACTGCTACTGCTGAACCCAGGACACACTATTACCCCTTGTCTGCCCTTTTCTCCACAACATCAGATCCACAATGGCCCCCTCACGGCAAATCCACTGTGATGTCAATCCCATGCCACTCCCAAATCTGACCTTTCATATTCCATTATTACTTCACTGAACTAACTCATTCTGTCTCCTATTATTCCACATCTATCCATTGTTTTAGGAGAATCCTCTTTTCCTGACTGTTGTCCCTAATCCTTTTTTTCCTGACACAAATTTCCCCCCTCTCTGTCAACCAGGCTTGACACCGATGCCAGACCTCCTGTCATACCAGGGGTTTCCTCTCGAGCAGACCTTTTGAATCCATGAGGTACTACAGCTCACTAAAGGGAAAACAGCATGGTGCTTCAGGAAGCATCCTGATAAACCCATAGCCTTGTGTGTTGCAAGGCAAGATAAATGGGCAAATTACGCCATGCTGTGCTGCAGGACCTTGAACGATTTGTGCAGCTGGGAGCCTCACAGGATTGATTTGAGCCAAGAAGGCTGAGGAGGGAAAGGAGGAGTCACTCACACTGAGTGGTAAGGGATTCCCCTCTACCACTGTCACAGAGTACCTGCCTCCCATATGCCACCAGGTTTTCTCCTTTTTCAACTATCCTTCCTATTCTCCCAGCAAGTCTTGCCACATTTTTCTTCTTGTCTTCCAGCTCCTATGGTTTCTTCCCAGGGCTGGCAGATGTATTTGCTCGCTGAGCTTTGAGTTGGCATCAGGATAGGTACTGTAACATGGAAACTCTGCTCAGGCTGCTGGTGCTGGGACGCCTTTCTCAGCCAGGACTGTTGCTTCCTATCTAAGGAGAAGGGACCTTAAAGATCACCCAGTTCCAACCCCTGCCATGGGCAGGGACACCTTCCACTGGAGCAGTTGCTCCAAACCCTGTGTCCAACCCGGCCTTGAGCACTGCCAGGGATGGGGCAGCCACAGCTTCTCTGGGCACCCTGTGCCAGCGCCTCAGCACCCTCACAGGGAAGAGCTTCTGCCCAAGAGCTCATCTCAGTCTCCCCTCTGGAAGATTAAAGCCATTCCCCTTGTCCTGTCCTTACAGGCCCTTGTCCAAAGCTCCTCTCCAGGTTTCCTGTAGCCCCTTCAGGCACTGGAGCTTCTCTAAGTTCTCCCCTTAAAGAGCTTTCTCTTCTCCAGGCTGAACAAGCCCAGTCCTCTCATCCTAATGCCATAGGGATCTGCATCTTCTCTCCCATCTCATTAGCCTGCCTCTCCTAAGAGGGTAAAGACTCCCCTTATTTAAAGGGCTCACCTTTAGGCTATTCTCATGTAGCTTTGGACCACTGCCTCAAGAAAAGACTGGCAGACACCAGAGTGCTGCTTCTCATCCACGCAGCCTGAGGACCTGTTTTGGATACATGGAGCTCGCAGTTGTACCTCATTCCACTGTCCCAGAGAGCCCCATCTGCCATTGATGACAGGTTTCTCTCTCTATTTGCCCTTTAAAACCTGGTTTAAGAAAACAAAACCAAAGTGGAAGAGAAGCGCCCTTCCTGTAATGTGCAATGCTCTGACATTGTGCAGGGTGACAGCTCTGCTACTGAGTGGCTGAATCCACGTGCAATGTATAGCTGCTGGAAACCGAGCATGCATGGCTCTGGCAAGGGCTGCGAGCACAGAGGAGAAATCCACCTCAGCATGTAGCTCTTGCACACGTGCAGAGGCACTTACTAAGCCACAATAGCTGTGCTGCAGGGTATCTTTTGCCTGCTTATTGTGCAGGGATTAAGGCTTGGCTGCCTTGATGAGAAAGCTGTCCCGAATGCCCACAAACTCTCAGCATTCCCAGTTAAAGCTGTTTGAAAGAGACAGGAAAGGCAAGCAGAAAACAATTCCCACTCTGCCCTTTAAAACAAACTTGACTTTAAAACTTAATTATGTGCAATACAGTCTCATTCCTATTTCCTTTGCCAAGCTGCTGCTTGGTTTTGATCTCACATCTCATGGGGTGCTCACCCTCACAGGAAAGAAGGCTTTGATTAGGAAGAAGCAAAGGCTGCTGAAGAGGAGAAAGCCAGACTGAATGGCAAGACCAGCAGCGTGTTGCTGCCTCTGCCACTCACCTGCTCTGTGTCCTTGGGCATGCGACACTGGCTTCTGGGGCTTTGTTTTCCCTGTTTTTACAGGAGGAGGGGAGGCAATCATTTTCCTCCTGCACATTTTGCTTGGAGACATAGGACAGCAAAGTGCTAAACTAGAGCAGTAAAACCATCCTGGTTAGCCTGAAGACAGCTCCAAGGAAGTAGCAGAATGCATCTATTATTTTTCCCCTCATCTTTTTGAGCACAGCTAATGAAGAGAAAAGAAAACCCCTTGCTGAGTGCAAGCAGCAACTGTGAGAGTGATGCACCGAGATGTAGGAAACACACTGGAGTGCAGGAATTCGGTTACATGGCTGTTTGCAAATTAATGGCTAAATCAATTAAATGAAAGCATGGGATTCTCTTGAGGAAAGTCGAGTCGCAAGGAGAAGGGGAGGGGTTGCGGAGTGGGGATGACATAATCACGTTTGCGAATCACCAGCAGTGTGCATGCTTTAATCCATTAATGGGGTTTTTTATCTGTGATCATAAAAAGCAGGTTACATTCAGCCTGGAAGGGAGTGAGGGTTGGAGGAGAGGGGAGGGGAGAGAAAGAGCAAGAGACAGAGACAGACAGAAAGCAAGAGAGAAGGAGAGCACAATTCACTCGGTGAATTGCTCGCAAGCTTGGGGCTGGTAATTAGGGATCTCAGGAGAGCAGTTTCTCAGAATAACCCTCTCTCCTTCCACTGGACCGAATGGAGACAGTGGTTCAGTCCTGCTGATATTTTTTAAGCCCTCCTCACAGTTTGATGGGCATTCCCAGCGCTTTTGTGCACGTCTCGGGAAGCGTTGACGTGGAAAGGAGCAGCGAGGAGGGGGAGGTTGGAGACAAAAACTGCAGCTCTTCTAAAAATACGGAGGGCATGCAAGAGTGTGAGCAGGCTGGTGAGGAGGGCGAGGTGGGTGCACCTTGCACCATGTTCCCCGGGTGCCGGCGCGGAGCAGTTTCGGACATGTCCCTCCTGTGACTGGACGCACCATGAGCATCTGGGAGGTGATCCTGGCTTTCGTGGTGGTGGTGCTGATGCTCGTGGCCCTGCTGGCCAATGTGCTGGTGCTGATGTGCTTCCTGTACAGCGCTGACATCCGCAAGCAGGTCCCAGGATTGTTCATCCTCAACCTCACCTTTTGCAACCTGTTGATGACTGTTTTGAACATGCCCCTGACCTTGGCTGGGATCATTTACAAGAGTCAACCAGGAGGAGATCAGATCTGCCACATTGTGGGTTTCCTGGAGACTTTCCTCACCACGAACTCCATGTTGAGCATGGCAGCTTTGAGCATTGACAGGTGGATTGCTGTGGTCTTCCCTCTAAGTTATCACTCCAAAATGAGGTACAGAGATGCTGCTCTCATACTGAGCTACACGTGGTTGCACTCGGTGTCATTCCCGATAGTGGCAGCTTCTCTCTCCTGGGTGGGTTTCCATCACCTCTATGCCTCCTGCACCCTGTACAACAAGAGACCAGAGGATAGGACACAGTTTGTGATTTTCACTGGGGTCTTTCACACCCTCAGCTTCCTCCTCTCCCTTATAGTCCTGTGTTTCACATATCTAAAAGTGCTGAAGGTGGCACGGTTTCACTGTAAGCGGATTGACGTGATCACTATGCAGACCCTGGTGCTGCTTGTGGACATTCATCCCAGGTAAGGTGCCGGTGCATTCAGCAAGTGAGACTCTTTGCTGCAGAGGAAGCGAGGACCGGGTTCAGTATTATGTTAAATACAGTCTGATTTGTGCCACAGCAGGGGATGGGGAGGGGGAGAAAGCAAGCATCCTTCTTGTCAGTTTCTATTCAGCATGTTTCTTTTACTTGTATTTGGTTTTCCGGCTGCAGAAGCAACCCTTTTTTGTTCTGGTTAAGGGCTTGTATTGGGGGGAGAGCAAACAAACAGGCAGTTTTGGCTGGGCATGCACTTCCCTTTGAGACAGTGATCAGATCACTGCCGTTTGTCTCCGAAGGTGGATGCAGTCGATTGATTTGCATTTTTTGTCACTGTCAGCCCAAAACGCTGCTGGATCCCTAAGAAGGAGCAGGCAGAGGGTGCACATGTCCCTTCAGTTGGAGTTCTGATGGAAGATGGGTCCTGTGTCCCGCTCCTTCACCTGGCAGTTTCCCTATTGCCATGCTCTCTTTAACTTTATCTTTCCTGAAGGCAGATCTGTCAGGGAGTGACATCTGCAAAATGCATACACTCAAGTGCTTATACTTACGTCTAGGTGAGAGACTTCAGTCGTGATGTTAATATGACAAGCAAAGGAAGTATAAAGTTCATTTCAAATGTCAGTCTTTATGCGAGCTCCTTGTGCCTAGGCAGAGGAGGTGAAAAGTCTCTGGGCACTGGGAGGATAAAGAAGTTGAAAGCAAGCTCCAAAGGGGAATGAATGCGTCCTGGGATACTGTGCAAGAGTTATGTCAGGGATTAGACACAAACTATAAATCTTACATGAATAGGTATGCCTGGATCTGGAAGGGATGCAGATTTGCTGTCTGATACAGGGGCAGAAGTCTGCCTGGAGCTAAGGAAAGCTGAGAGCAGTCAAGAGGGCAGTCCCAAGCCAGACATCACACCTGATCCCCCTTCAATGTCCTTTGCTCTGCAAGCTGGAGGCAGACACCAGCTCTCTCCATTAGCAGCCAGCCAGGAGCAGGGCTTCAGGACTGAAAGCACATGTGGCTGTCCTCAAAAAAAGGTCATAATTTGGAGATTCCTAAGCCCAAGACAAATAAATCTGAAAGGATCAGGGCAGGACAGCACACTGTTAGAGGAACAGGAATGTTTGCTCGGAATTCTCTACTTAAGCTGTTTGATCTTTCCCTTGACCAAGTATGCAGAGCAGAACTTTGGGCAACTCCTATAACTGTTCTTGAGAAACACATGTATAAATCTTCCCTTATTCACCTAGTCACATAGAGGAAAAAACACCCCCCTGCCCTACGTGCTGTCTGGTTGCTAAACTGTGCCTCAACTGGTCTTAGCTCCCGCACGCACTGTGAGATGTGGTGGTTACTCCTTGACAGTGCCATAAACCTACCAGGGCTATTTGAAATAGCAAGAGTTATGCCTAATGCTTAAAGTATGCTTGGACTGCACAGCAAAGCTTAGGAAAAGGACAAAGATTCCAATGCTCTTTCTCCTCCTCTGCATGTTTTCTGGTCCAGGTTAACTTGAGGATGTTTGCAATCATCTCACAGAGGGGTGGATTCAATGGGGCTGTGGGAGTAGTATCTCCTTTCTTTAGAGGAGGCAAGTAACCTGTAGTACTAACTCTTCTTTATCTCTCACATCAGGTTATTTCAATGCTTCTCTCTAAGAAAGGAGAGTTTTAGTTTCCTTTTTAGACTTCATAACTGGTGGCTGATAACGGTCTATGGTGATGTTGCCTTAACTGGGACAGCTGCCACCACTGAAAAGGCTACACCTCAGATTGCCTTCCCTGCTGTGAGAGCCACACAAAAGTTGAAGGTCTCCTGAAGAAGTCAGTGACATTCACAAAGCTCTGACATAGCAACAGCATCATTTGAATTACCTAAGTGGTATATATACAGGCTGTTTCAGTGGTAACCGTAGTACCTAACAGCATAGACATGGATGCTGGGAGAATGCACATGAGAGAACTAGGTTTGCAATCCCACCTTAGATTACCCTGACTTCTCTGGCTTTTTGCACGGCCTTGTTTCAAGGCTGAGAAATGTGTACAGACAATTTCCTGCTTCCTATGACTCAAAACCCACCCGCAAGGGGGTCTAGCGACAGACATTATGACAGATGGCTTCACTACCTGTGACTTGGGAAGACATGAGTGATCTTCTGAAGATCATTCAAGAGGAGTACAAAGGAAACCTCTAAATACCACACAGCTCATGTGAATGTTGAGGGCACATGCCCTTTCAAGTTAGCTTAGGCATTTTTACTGGGTACTGCTTTTTTCTTGACTTTGTTCTTAAGACCAAGATATCTTAGGTATTGTGAGATGTTTAGGCAAGACCTCACTTAAGTGCTTAACCCATGTGTTTCTTCACTCAAATTATCTATACTACCTTTTTGGTGTATTCAGCTCTATGCATCCTAAGGTTCAGTATCTTACAAATGTTGTTTAAAATACCAAACCTTAAAAGGGATATTTCTAAGAATCTCCAAGATATTAAAATCTTCAAACAAAAGCTTAGTCATAATCCACTTCTATTACTAGTGTCGCTGCTGGAACTCACATGTATGTTCTTATCTTAGTGCATTAAAGTGTGGGCAAAAGCAGAGTACTCATCTGCTTACATTGTCTATATGAAGAAGTGAGATAAAATATCTCCCTCTGTGATGTGGTTATTTACTAACTACACCTGGAAAGGCTGAACAAAAGAAACTGGTTGAAGTGTATCAGGACTTCCCAAGTCATGTGTGAGATCCCGGATTCAAAGACACCTTTCTATGTGCCAGGAAGGAAAAGATGTAACTGGGGAAAATGTTAGAGACAAAAACCATGCCACTTTTACACTCTAACACCCCCCCAGTTTAACTTAGTTCAGAGATTTCTTTTCCTACATCACTGTGTGCCTGGGATACTATGAATTTAATAACACAGGACATAGGTTAAGCTGTCAAAGATCATCTGTCTGTACCTAAAAATACTCCAAGCTCTCTAGCTCTTGCAGAACTGAAAGTACATAGGTTCTCTTGAAAAAGGTGGATTTTTTTCTTTCTGAGCTGTCATTTCTAGCTGCAAATAACTCAGACGCAGAACATGTAACACATTTAGATGTGTTTTCATTCTACTTACGCATATTCTTTGACAGGAAGACAATTTCCCATTTCTAGGAGAACAAACTTTTCCTCCAGAATTTATTTCATTTTGCACATCATAATAACAGCTCCGGGTACTGGCAACGTATACCATCATATACCATATATAAAAAAGAGCAAAGGAAACACATTTTCCCTACCAGAACCAAAAAGTAATATAAAACTCATAGCCACAGAGATCACTGAAGCACACTGGGATCCTCAGGACAGTCCGTGTTTAAATGATGATCAAACATATGTAGATACAGCAAATAACATAAAAGTATGGCCATAAATCTCTTAGCTATTAATATATGTAAATGTGGAATCTGACAATGACTCATCGGTTATAAATTTATCATAAAACCAGAGAGATTGATGCTAAGTAGTTAAAAAATGCAGCCCATGGGCCAGACCATTCAGTTTGCCCAAGGTGTGATTTTGTTACCACCAGATCTATGCAATGAGTCAACACGTAGCAGTGTTGTTATGTGCGTAGAGAGGGGATTCAGGACTCAGTCTGGCTCTGGTTTTGCCCTTTCCCAAAGGGATTTGCTCAGGTACAGATGGTCCTGGTGCTCTGGGACATATAACCAGTGCTGCCCATCCAATCTAACCATCTGGTGAAGAGAGTAACTCATCCATTTCCTTCAAAATGCACAAAAAAGCACAGGAGTTACACAAGCAGGTAGAGAAGGAGGATAGACTTTGATGCTATTACTCTTTTAGTAAGCTAATGTGCTGATTCCAAAGGAGATTTCCTGCAGTAGAAGTGTGATCTCAGCCCCTGCTCCAATCACCTGGCTGACACACCAAAAGCCTTCCCAGCTTTTCTAATGCTCTGGTGAGATCACTGGGAAAACCAAAAGAGAAACTCTTGTCCTAAAATGCCACAGGTAGCGAAAAACCCCAGGGGGTGTCTAATTTGTACCTGATTAGTTGGGAATCAAGGCTGGTGTGAGGCAAGCAGTCAGAATATCACAGTGCTGGAGATCTGTTACATGATTCCCAGCTTTGCAGAACGTTCAGCACAGGCAGAACATGAAAGATTTATTGCCACACAGTTCACAGATATGGGATACAGCGATTGCTCCAACATTGGGCTGAATATTCAGAGCATGATTTTTCCCTGTTATGATTTCATTGTGGTTCATTGCTTATCTTGCTGTGAAGTTCCTCCTATCTAAGGTAGTGATGTTAGAATTGCTGTTTCTAGGGAAGTAGCATGCTGCCTACCTCACTCTGGATATTCTCCAAGTCTCTGAATAATATGAGGCAAACTCTGGGTTCAAAATACTGCTTACAGTAATTCAAAAAGGAGCTGTAACTGAATTCAAGGCTGAATTCCACCACTTCTTTTATTATACATAAACCTATATGATGGGGGTGTGTGCATATTAATATATAATCCTGTATTTCTCAGTGATTGGTTTTGGAGAGTAGGATAATCATGCAATGAATTTTAATACTTGCTGTTGCCCCACATAAATGCAGTGCACCTGGTATTGACTTCTGTGATTACAATAGTTCCTGGAAAGATTGATTTCCATCATTCCATAAGTAAAGCCATTAAAATCTGCTACCTGATATTATGATTCATGTTCTTGTTTGTGTTGAATGTCACACAGCGTAAGAGAGCGTTGTCTAGAAGAACAAAAGAGGAGGAGGCAGCGAGCAACAAAGAAAATAAGTACCTTTATCGGTACTTTCATACTTTGTTTTGCACCTTATGTAATTACGAGGTAAGTGTGAACCTACATACTGGGAAAGAGTACTGAGATGCACTCTTAGCTCAGAGAAGTAGGGCACTCCAAGCCAGAAAATGATTCAAGTCTCCTGTAAAAATGCTGTGCACCATTTCCACTCTTATGACAGAGACTGCTTTTACCGAGTAAAAAAAACCCTATATAAAATGCCATAGTGCTTATGTGGTACAAACCCGATGCAGTCCGTGGACCAATCTCTGCCTCGTCAGCCCAGCCAATGTGTTGGTTGTATGAGAGTAATTTAATTTAGGAAGTCAGCCCATGGGATTTTGTAGGCTCTTTTCAGATTCCCGTCCTGGTTCAGGGAATAGATCAGTCTGTAAAAATCTGGTCAACAAGATCCAACTGAGGTGAGAATATGGTCCACAGACTTAAATGATACCTTTGTCTGGCTGGATAGAGTTTATTAGTCATAAACATCAAATATCAAAGCTGTTCTGTTATATGGCTAAAGAAAAGTCCTGTGATTTATGGTCAGATGTCTATCTATCTGCTAGTTTATCTTTGGGAATGGCTCCTGTGGGAAATACAAAATTACTCCTATGAAACATAAAGTATTGGAAAGTGAGTATATCCAGAAAGGTGTTATCTAGCTGTGGAAGAAAATTTGCAACTTGCATTCCTCATTAAAAGACTCTGGAAAAACTGAAATGCTGCTATGCAGAATAGAGAAAGAAAACAATATTTTTAAAGTATCTCCTATTCCAATGCTATCAAATAGAAATTATTGGGGCTGACTTCAGCCAAAATCAGATCTACCATAAATAATCATTAAAAAAACTGAATTAAGTGGGCATGTGCCAGCCCCAAGTTTTTCCAAGTCGGTATAATATCTTGAATTTCTATTTCTAACAAAACTGTTCACAAGAAGGTATTGCAATCTCTTGGTAAAAATAGAAACCTGCATGTGACATTGGTTTTATGTTCATGATAATAATAGGCAATTGATTCATGCTGTTTATTTATAACAATGTTGCAAATACATTTGTAACTGTATTATGAGATTTACCTTCACTTTCACTTAGTAGTCACAAAAAGACACTCTGTACCACACACTCTAAAATATGAGAGGACTAATAATTATGGACACTTAACCTTAGTTCTCAGGGTATAAGATATTGAAGGATTTGTGGCATTGCAAACGGTTAATTTTCATTTTATGCTGGGTCTGTGAACTTAATGAAAATCGTCACAGTTCCAGAATAGCTGGCAGCTTCATCCTGAGTGACGCCGAGTGCTCTAACCAGAACTGTCAGAAGTATTTTTGTGCTCCTCCATAGGCATCTCAGCCCAGCAAACAGGCGCCACTGCCTCACCTTCTCTTAACTCTGTGGCATCTTAATTTGTTTCCCAGTAAACTTAAGATACAGAAGAGGGGATAGAAAAATCCTTAGCCTCCTCCTTTTAGACCATACAAGGGCCATTTAAATGTTCCCCATCAGTCTGTTGAGGGCTGACAGCTTTGCCAGAGAAAGCAATGATGAGAAGAGTCAAAACAGCTTTCTGAATGCACGATGCTTGCTTGCTCCAGGATAGACTTGGACACTGGTCAGGCAGGGTAAAAGGCTATCATTTTCCTGGCCTTTTTAGTTCTAAAACATCTAGGGGGATTCTGCTCAACCAGCTACAGGGAATTACGGAATCATATAATTATAGAACAGTTTTGGTTGGAAGGGACCTTGAAGCTCCTCCAGTTCCAACCTCCTGCCACAGGTAGGGACACCTTCCACTAGAGCAGCTTGCTCCAAGCCCCATCCAGCCTGGCCTTGAGCACTGCCAGGGATGGGAATTCCCTCTTTAGCTACTTGAGAGACTTTGCTGAATGTTGTACTGTTTGAGGACTTCCCTGTGCCTCGCATGTATGTCTGAGGGTGCTGAAGTCAAAGGGACTAGTAGGCTTTTGAGCTTAGTTATGTCAGCAAGTATTATTTTCTGGACCATGTCCAGTGCTTTGTAGGTAGAGTCAGAGATGGAGGCAGTCAATTAGTGCAACACAGTGAACAGAAGACAGTGGATGAAGTCTATTGCTCAACTTCTCATTCAGACAGCCAACTCTAATCAGCAATACACTTAAACTAAACACGTTTTTAAGTACTTCATGGATTGAGGTGTGAAAGCAGTAAATCATGAGCTTTTATTATAAAACATCTTTCTGCTTCCCCACTAAAAACTAATAGTTGTCTCTAGCAATTCCATGAACCAGTCACAGAGTTGTGCTAATAACCCTAACCAGATAAATTCTTCTCTAGGTAAACCAGAGTTTTTCAGATTATATTAAGGTAAAAATCAGATTAGGCACCTCTTCTATCAAGAAAATGCCCTTCTAATTGGTTAAGTAGCTGACCTGAAGTAGAATCTGATTCTTTTTGTTTCAGTGCTTCCACTGTACCTATATGACAGATGCATTACCTCATAGTAAATACTTGTAGGCATAGCTTGTTTCTTGGTTTGTAAATAATCTATTAGTACACATCTCTTCTTTTGCTATATTTATCATTATGCAATTCAATAACGTTGTTCAATGCACTTTCTGCAAGGAGCTTTTGCATAAGAAAACTTAAAGTAAGTCATATCAATTTGTAATATTCATTTCCAGCTCCGGGCATTTCACATTGAAATAAAGAACTTTGCATACGTAGGTTAATAAGTGCTGTCAATGTGTGAGGAAATTGGCCTTAAATTAAAAAACCTGAAGTAATATCAGAAAGAAGTTCATAGTCCCAGTCCTCAGGTTACAGAGTAGTATGGTGGAACAGGCAGAAGATTTATATTCTCTTTATCATCTCTGGTGGCCAAGGATAAGCAAACTGCAACTATGCTTTTAAATTGGTTGCCTACCGTCTGCATGCAGATCCTTCTCAGGCAGGCGCAGCTTAAGAATTCTTCTGCAAGTCATCTTTCTGGTCAAAAGCTTCAGCTGATGTTAGGCAGAGATAGTTTCCTTCTGGGTGGAAAAACCTTTTGGTACAAGCTGGCCAGTCCTGTTTGCTACTGGGAGATGGTTCTTGCAACTCTGGGGAACAGGAGCAACTAAAGGCAGTGGTCTGCAGGATTTGCAGGTCTAGCTGCAGGACTCCAAAAGTGGTACTGCTTCCTCTCAGAAACTGTCTGGTTGCAATACATGTATCACTTCAGACACAAAACTGGCTTAGAGTTAATTGGGTAATGATAATTGTGATGCCATTTTTTGTACTGGGAAGCAATTATTAAATAGGCCTTTTTCCCTAGCAAGACAGCATGCAAAGAATTCAACGTACCAAGCAATAAAGTGAAAGTAGAGTAAAATAAACATCAAGATAAAACTCATGGTCAGCTTATTCATGTCAATAGCACAGTAGAAACAACTGAAGTATAATTCTGATTCTATAGGACTTGTGTGAGAACAAAAGGAATCTGAAATCTGACAGAAATATAAGGAATGCAAGAGATGATACAAATCCTTGAGGAAAAGACTGAGCTTCTTCTTGTGAGAACCGCATCATCTACCAGCTCCAAATGCCAGCTCCTGAACAAGAAGACATTTTAGCTTGTTTGAGACTGGTTTATCCAGAGTTTTCTCCATAACTCAGGGTTATTATTCTCAGGTTTATGTAATGCATAACAGGTATCTTGCCATTGTAGGAGCCTTTCAGTTGGACATGCAAACGTTCATGAAAACATTTTATTGTAGTGATTAACTTCATGTGTATATAAAGGGTTTTCAGTGTGTATTATCTGCATAAGAGAACAAAGTACCAAGTGGCAAGTATCACAGCAAAACATCTTTTAGCTTTGAAATAGAAAGATATTGAAGACCAGACAGTAGAAGAGTGGCTTATGGAAACAAGATAGGAAATTATGTAGCTGATACTCCAGAATTTAATTTACAGGTAGCATTGAAGTATTAGTGCTCCTTCACTGAAAATGTCTTCTTTCTGGCTGAAACATTTCAAGAATATTGAAGCTATGCATGTAATTTCCTCCATAAATGAGAAACAGAACCTCTTTCAGAGGCAATAAAGTATGGGATGGGCCTCGAAAGACTGAAATTTAATTGTACACAAAATGGAATCGTGCAGCTTCTGTGTTTGCCACTTGATATCTGCAAATGTAATTTGCCATTAAAAATAATACATAAGAACTGTGAAATGTGTAAATATCAAGGATGTTTTAGGAACATAATCAAGGAAAACATTTCAAAGTCTGTTGGTAAAAGTGTAGGCTTCGCTGATCAGTCAATGAAGGTAAAATTAACAAGTCTAGGCTTGCAACTCTGAAGTGTCTATTTGATATGCTCAGTGGAGATGGTTAACATCTTGTAGAACTAACTGACTGACAGAGACTCAGGCACAAATCTGTCATATTTTGGTCATTTGAGGCATCCACTGGATTTAAGTAAATTCGATCAAATTCGCGTCTATAAAACGTTCAGTAAAAAGTAAATCAACCCAATGAAATTTAACACAATGGAATTCAAAATACAAAGAAGGCATTGAATATATGAAGAATCACAAAGATGGCTCATGGTAGACTACAAAGTAAGTGTGACTCAGTAGATGATTAATTTCCAAATAGTAAATTCTCATTTTAAAGCATAACAACGTGGGTGTCACAAGGTACATTTTATTAAACGAGAGAGAACACACCAAACGAGACCACCCGGCAGCATGACTAAATGACAATCATGTGTGGGGTTTGATTCTGCTTTGTAAGAAAGTTATCAACCATGAGATGCAAGGAAAGGTTGAAAGAACGTTTGAGCGGTGTAGTTGAAAGGAGAGAGAAATGGACAGATGGCCTTTCTTTGGTATCTCAAAGCTGTTTATGGTGAAAAGCCGAGACAAGTGGTGCTAATGGAGGGGCAAGAGCAACTCCCAACTATTTTCATGTACCATAGCCTGGTCACCTCAAATGTCTCACACTTCTGCAAGTCCAAATGGTGTTTTGGCTAATGTCACCACCCCTAAAAGCATCATCTTACAGATGCACTTCACTTCCAATGAAAGTGATATACAAAGTGAATAAATTGCTAGCACAAAACACACAGAACTATGCTCAGTATTAGAATTACCAATACTGTGACAGTGGCTAAAGCCACAGCACTAGGAGTAGACCATGGTGCTAAGACCAGCACACATACCTAGCGAGATACAGAGCTTTTGCCATGGAGTTTGCAGTCTAGGCAAACTAGAATGGAGAGAGGAGACAGAATCTTGGAGACAGTGGTGTAACAAATTGAGGCTCCTTAGTCCCACTTTCATGCTCAAATGATGGTCAAATGGTCTCATGCTCAAATGCCATCTGCTCAGATAGCAGACCATGCCATCTGCCAGTGCTATTTTAAACAACATGATGTAGTGAGTTTATGGAATGGGAACAAAGTGACTAAGGAAAAAATCCTCATCTCTAAACTGCTTGAAGTACCAATACTATTGCCATTGCTGCTGCAGGAACCATGCTGCAGAATGCTCCTCAGATATGGTGCTTTGTCTGAAGAAAGATTAGCAATTTAAGTATCTTCCAGCTGGTTGCTGCTGGGGACAGTTTCAGCAAAGGCCTTATTTGCCCTTGCACAGTGGGACTCTACAGCAGCACATGCAGCTGTTTGTCCTCTAGAAGAATCAATAGTTTCTCAACAGCTGTAGAGGAATATTGAACAGAACTGCCCTTCAGTGTTGCTCAAAGACACGGAGAGAGAAAACCTTGCGGAGATATCAATATTTCACTGTTAAATATACTCTGTCCCAGTACAAAGTGGTCTATCTCTGCTAGAGTAGGTATGAGGAGTATATAAAGCTCTTCCCTCTCTCCCTCCATCCCCTAATGAGTTAAAAGTTTTGCCTCGCTATATTTATTACAAATGTAAATGTTTAGCCTTTAAACATAGTTTTTAAATTCAAAGTATATTATGCCATCTCTCAAAGATGCATTTTCCTTCCTTGTGTACTTTTCCTCTGACCCAGACAAACTGTTTAAAGGATCAAACTCTCTATCTAGGAGATGGACTGGCTAAGAAAGTCAGATAGCACAAGTGAAGGGGTTTCTTGGATGCTGAAGCAGGGACGTAGAACCACAAGTTCAGACTAGATGCTTGATTTTTAGATATCTAATGGTAGGGGAATATGACTCTCATCAGACCAAGCAATGGCACTTTGTGTCCTGCTCTCAAACTTTGGTGCTCGGAGTGTGGTTTTGCATCAATACTTCAAAAGTTGTATTAGGTATTACAGAAATAATTTTATACAATGGTTGCAGTTAAATTTGGTGTGCATGATGGATTCAGTGGTGACACGAAGTGTGAGAGTCATCAGGAAACTTATCTGAGGAGATGATATTTTTGTCATTCCCTTTAGAGCTATATTAAGTCTGCGATGAACTTCAGTTACCAGAAATGTGATCTTATGGCACACACTAAAAAAAAGTACACAAAAGCATCAAATGAAGAAAATAAATAATGAAGTGAAATGTTATTGTCTAATGAGAGATCTTTTTAGAACTGCAAACCATGGAGTCACTGGAGAAAGTAACACATTATCTACATGGATAAATTTTGACACAGAGCCTTAAAGTGTAATGCTTGAGGATATGTTATGTAGGAAATGATTCTGAGTAGATGCTGAGTGATTTCTGTCATCAGCAGTAAACTTTCTGTGAAGTGTTGACCTGCTTACTCCAGAGTATTTATGATCTCCACCATGGTGTTCACTAGACAGTACAATTAGGACTAGGGTACAGTAGCCTGGAAAGATGGGGGCCCCTTTATCAAATATCTTGATGGCCTGAGTTAGACAGACGAGTTGAAAACCCATCTCTACATCAGAGGTCTACTCAGTGTTTATACTCCAAAAGGCATAAATGGGATCTTTGGAAGACTGTGTCACATCCTGATGGAGTTATTCCATTTTGCACTAATTTTTTCCAACAATTCAATATTTATTGAGGAAAATGAGTAAGAGAACGTGTTAGGAGTTTGCATCCTAGGTCTGCTTCCAGACTCAGTAAACGTACAGCTGAAAAAACAGTCAAGGGTGCCTTGAAGTTTGGCAGTCAAGACACTGATAGTAGATGTGTAGTCCCATCCATGGGAAACAGACCTCAAGTTTACATCTACAGTGTTAGAAATGTATAAGTGGAAGGTTACATTTTCATGAGTATGTCTTTCTTTTGGGTTTTTTTTCAGTTTTCCAGGAATAAATTTATGGGTTTGGGGGGTTGTTGCCTTACAATTGTGCTGCTGTTCCATGTTTTTAATGTGAATATTCACTCTTTCAACCTTCCTCTTTCCACAGACTTGTTGAATTATCCTCTGTGGCCCACATCAGCTCCCACTGGGGAATCATTTCCAAGTGCTTGGCTTACAGCAAAGCTGTTTCAGACCCTTTTGTGTACTCTTTGCTACGGCATCAGTACAAGAAGACATGGAAAGACATCATAAACAAGATCCTCAAAAGAAGCTCCATCAATTCCTCTGCCCTCACAAGCGAATCGCACAATCAGAATATATTGCAGCTTAACGAATGAGCAGCCTGGTATGGGACTTATGAGACACATAAAAAGATATATAGGGAACAAAAATAACTGGCCTATCCCTAAGTATCCTCAGCTGTCAAGGTTTTGGGAGGCAGTCATGGACAGGTTGAAGCCCAGCCCATGTTCCTTCAGAAGCCCATGTAGCACCTAAGGGAAGCAGGCTGCTTTGTACCTCCTGCCTCCAACTAAAAGAGCGTTATTGATCTGTGGTCCTGCAGGATTCACAAATACAAATCTCCTATTGATCTCCATCAGCAGTTACACATACATACAGGGGAAAAAGCTAGTTTTCAGCAGAAGGACTCATGGCAGGAATGGGAGCAAACTGGTGCCATCATAAATTTATTCTAAAAAGCCACAGAGGGATATTTGTGCTGTGTTTTTCACTGGCTGCAGGTAACACTCCCTCCAATGGAGATGCCAACCAGGCTTTACAAAAACCACCCCAACCTAGTTCCTTCAGTAGGTCATGTATAGAAAGCCTCTTAACAGGAAAAGCTTAATATCTTTACCTAGACACTCATTTTGCCCAAAGCAACTTTCAAACTCTTCTAATAGACAGGTTTTGAACAATCCTGTAGAACTGAAGGAAGAAAAAATCACTTTGAAGTACTTCATGGCTGAATTCATGTCTTCTCTAAGTTTTCTAAGTAATTTCCACAGAATACTGTTAGTTTTCTCCCCTTTAAATTACAGCAAAATAGAAGTGGCAGACAAGATGGAAAGGTCACGATGCCTCCTGCATACCTTCCACTATATCTGAGTTATAAAGAGATGGGTTTTGCTCGTAGCTGCAGAACTGAGCCCTGGGCCCAGGGATAAAATAACCCCAAACCACCAACCCCCTTAGAACCACCCACCAAATAACAAAACCTACCAAAATAACCCCAAAATTGCTTTTTCTAATGTCATTTATCACGGTTATTTTGCCTACAGATATGTTACTTAAAGATGAGCTTAAAGGTGAGTTTAAAAGTATAATTTCTAAACCAGTTAGAGTAAAAATAATAGCCCCCCCCATGAGTGCAGCCAATCTGAATACACATCTGAACGTGCAAACCTCAGAAGTTTTCAGTATAGATTTTTACAGCTGTAGACTACAGCCATGCATAGTAATGTTATTAAGTTTCACTATACATTCAGTTCAGCCTACAGCTAATATAGGCTTAAATAGCAGTAAAATTGCAAAAACCAGACCAATCCTACATGTCACCCTTCCTCAGACACCACCACTGTACCTTAATTTTTGTAAACACTGTTTAGCTCATTGGAAGTACAACTACAGCTGGTAGGTGGCTTCACAACTGTCATGTAGATATGTGATGCTGAAGCCATCCTCTAGTGTCTAATGGAGTATTACTTTCCTGGGTAAGTTTCAGTGACTTCTCTCTCAATTCAGTGAACACACTATGAAATGAGACAGCTTTTGAAGTGTTTTCTTATTAATCAAACTGTAAAATATCAAGCTCAATAACGAATCAAGTCTTATTTCTGTGGTTCTGATTTTTAGGAATACTCAATTTCTAAAACAACTTGAAACAAAGATTTTTTCCTCATAATCTCTTACATTTCTTTTCAGATACAGTACTCGTTTCAAATGCTTTACATTTTGATTGGCAAAAGACTTAGTACCAAATCTGACCTTAATTCTGCACACATTTTTCTACAGAAAGTGACATAAATGCCAAAAGACAACAGCAAATTAACATCAAGAAAGCTGCTGTCCAGTAGCCATAATAAAGAGTTTCTTTTGTAAGGGTAAATAGCAAATACATGCCCAGATTTTGAATAGTCTTGGTCAATTAGGCTCCATGCATGCAATGACAGCTTAAATAACAGCTGATATAGCTGAATATATTACCACCTATCCTTGCTTATATTTTTCATATTAAAAAAAGGTGGTCAGAGTCATATTGAGAAAATAAGGACCTCAGTACTATAACCATGGGATTACATTTCAGTTATTACCTCCCGTGTCCCCCAGGGAAAGGGCGCTGTTTGATGCCTATAGCTCCATACAATCCCTGACAGCAAAGGTTAATGAGATAAAACAGTACATTCCCCATTACTCATTTCAAATTATCAATATCAGTCAGTGTGCAAACATTAGCATGCTCCATTTGGCAAACTACCATGAATAGAAGTCTTTGATAGAACAGACATTATGGATTCTTTCACACCTTGTAAAAAGAGTCCTCTGCTGTGGCTTGTGATTCAAAGCTCAGACAGGTAACTCAGTGAGGGGCTTCACCTCATCATCAGCAAACGTGGCATCATACCTCAGCTGTTAGTTTGGAGAGCTTTTCTTTAGGCCTTAGCGTAGTCCTACAGCTGCAAGGAAGCATGATAATATATAAACTCACTTTGTCACCTGATTTATAAATGGAAGAACTACTATAATGAAGATCATCAACTAGCATGTAAATAAAAAAATGGAGCTTAACTATTAGTTTTAGTTATAAAAAAATAACATGATTACAATAGTTTATACCTACAAATACAGAGTCATACTTTAAGTAAGTTTTTACAACACTTTATTCAATGATTCAAAATTAGCCCTTCTCCAGATTAAATAGTCTACCTCATCTTAATTGCTTTACTTCTTAGGCATAAGCTAATTTTCTCAGGTGCAATAGGTAACAACACCCAGTTCAATATTTGTTTCTTAAGAAATTCAGGTCATTTTGATGACTCATTTGTATCAGAATACAGGCTATTAGAAAATTATTAGTGAGGTTTAAAAAGATAAAAACTCTATATAGGATTGTTATATATTTTACTAAAACCACTTTTACCTGAGTAAATTGCAACAGGATGATTTTTAAAGTCTGCAGCTGTTTTCAACTTATGTATGCAGCTGCTGCCAAAGTCAATGGGATGTTTGTATGTCAATAAAGATAGTCCCGGAAGGATTTTGAATTTCAGATCAATTATTCAAATAGATTAAGGTAAATTCCCTGGAAACAAAGTAAAACCCACTGCACATTTAGGATGGCTAGTTAAATATGGAGAAGAATACAGCATTGGATTTGTCTCATTATGCTTCTGTACCACAGTCAGTCACTGGTCAATTTATGTGTCACCATGAGCAATAAACCTCTCCCTCTGTATGTGTTTAAAAAGACATCTTTCTTTCATGGTGCCTTTCTTCTAGAATTCGTCTTAGAGAATAAATACAATTTCCCCTTACTTACATCAGCTCTCTGACACAATGTCACCTGAAGCAATCAAGAGTTGTAAATGCTGCTGCTTGACAAACTGACTCAGTATACAAAATAAAAGTAATTCCTAACATTTCCTGATGACATTTTGTAAGATACTAGAAATACTATTCTGTGGCTCATTTGGTGACAGTTATTCAGCTAAATTCTTATAGGTAACTGACACAAATCTTCTAAAACGTATGCCTAAGTGATGAATGTAGATACGAGCAACTATCCGTCTGCTGAGTATATATGTACTATACAACACTGACTCGAGTGAGTTAGAATAATGATAGATGTAATGTACAGTACCTTATTATCTCCAATCATGAAGCAGAACTGTTCTCTTGTCTAACAAAAATGCGTGTGTGTGTGTGTGTGTGCTTAGGGGGTGGAGGGGGAACTTTCCATTTGTTATTTATATATTTCTGAAGAAGTTTGTGAAGTATGGCTACAATGTGTGCCCAAAATATGGAACTGCATGTGCAAAACCTGTGCAGCTGCTTCAGCAATATGCAGTGCTCTGTTTGTTGCTAGCTGCGATTCATATGCAATATCTATTCCTCACATGCATGTCCAACTAACATTTTCTTCATACCTTGTAAATTTGGCAGGCAGAACATTTGCAGATGAGGAAGACAATTAAGTCCACTATGTTGTTTTACAGATTCTGAGCTTTTTCCTCCATTCATTTTACAGTTATTTATATCATTTGAAAGCCCTAACTGTGAACGAGGATTCAGTTTTATGTCATTCTTTTTTAAGCAGTTGGAATGTGAAGATTTGGGTGATTGCATTTACCAAAAACTATGAAAGACTGATAAGGCTTTATTGAATAAAATACCAAGCACCATAAATTGACAGAATAGCTGGTTGTTTCACCTGAGGATCAGGTCCCATTAGATAACTATTTCTGGGTTTTATAGATCTGTCTTTTTAATGTGTAAAGCCCTGTTTTCATAGTTTTGCAAATGGAAAGATGTCAACAGGATTTAGTGAGCTCCTCATGTGCATATGTGCCCACTTGTAATGTCAGGCAACTGCACGACTGTTCTCTAAACAAGTTCTATTCCCGTTTTTACTCTTTGGGTGAAAGACTTCAAGAACCTCTTTTCAGTGACCCTCAATATGACTATTTTCTAACATATCTTATGTCTGAAAAAGATCAAATCTAGACATTAAAAAAGTTCCTTATGAAGCCTGCAGCAGTAGCCATCTGTATCATAGCACCACGGACCTCCAGAGGTCATCTTGTGCAGCCCCCAAAACACATGTTCCTGTCTCTTGCTGTAATTTACCTTCTAAATTTTGCCAATGCATCTGTTCACTCTGCAGTAGTGCTGGGAATTGGTCTTAGTTTGCTTCTGGTCAACAATAAAATCCTTGACAGAATTGATTAAAAAAATACATAACTTTGTGAAGATATCTTAAATTTAACTTTAAGAAACAGCTGTGAAAGAACAACGTGTGAGTAACAAAACTGAGGCAGAAATAGGTCTGAATGGGAGGCTGAGGAAGCTGTAAGCTGTTTGCTGCTGCAGCATGTGTTACCCTGGCTGCAGCTGACATTTCCTAGCCACTGGTTTCCACACTGAGAGCTCTTGAGATCTCTCAGACATCTACTTACCCCAAAGAGAAAGGCAAAATTTCCATCAAAGCTCAGCAGCTGCCATAGACCAAGCTGAGGCTCAGCCTCCATGTGTTAGGAAAACTCTAATGCTTTTCAGGTGGGCTATACGGAAATTACTCACATTGTTTGAATGACCAGAAACCGCCTACACCTGGATGGGCCATACCTTAGGAAACAGTATAAGTCTTTAAGCCCAATAGCTTTAGGTAGCTAGCAGAAAATAATGGGGTTTTTTGGACCTTTATGCCTAAGGTTTTATAGTTCCCTTACCCATCTTAATCCTAAATGAAGAAGGCACTAAGGGCTCTGAACATCTTGTCCTCTATATTTTTACACACCCAGTGAATACCTTTGAAATGTCCCTTGGGAAATTGCTTGTTTTTCACTACTGTTGATGTTTTCTTCCCACATTAAATGCTCTTGTGATTAAATGAAGCTTAAAAGCAAATCCAGAGGCTTCACACCTATGTTACTTGATCCTAAGAATCACAAAATACATCAGCACATCACATTCAGCACAGAAAGCTCAGTTAGATTCTGATTCTATTGTCATTATGTGTCCATTCCAGCTGGTAGCCCTGGATAGTTAGGGCTAAGCATAGATTTATATGTTTGCAGAATCAGGGATTAAATCTTTGTAGCCTACCCAAGCCTGAATAAATGAGAACAATAAGATTTTAGCCTTAAGCCTAATTTTGCTTTTAATTTGCTTTTTATGCTTTCAGCATTCAGTATATGAAAAATCTTTGACAGGTGAAGTTTCTTTATGAAAACCATCCGGCTCAAAAGGCAGCTGTCCCTGCTGGAGGGGGGGGGGGGGGGGGGATATGAAAGTGTACATGGAGAAAAGAGCTGCTGCAGTCTTCGTAAATTGTCTACTTACCTGTAGTCCTAGTGTGCATCATGTAAATATGAATTTAAGGTTGTTGGATTTTAAGCAAAAAATGCTGATCTAATGAAATAGAGATATTGCTATAGTTTACCATATATGTCTATATTTATAAGAAAGATGCTTAGCCCTATAGACTGGAAGTGCACTTCAGAAATGTGTGTATTGAGAAGCAAATGCATCAGGTGTATGACAGCATGCATGTGCAGTAACTGTGTAGTAGAATATGTTTCTTTTTGTTGAAGAAATACTATTGCACATGGTTTCAATGTACCCAAAGGCATGAATCTACAAAGATACATTAGGATAAAGATCTCCATTTGGACATATCGATGAATACTGGGATTCTAGTCACCATAGGTGCACAGAGCTTTAAAGCAAAACATTTCTAAGAATCATACAAACAGCAAAAAAGTTGGAAGCCTCAATCCTCCTGGGATTTGGATCCAGCAAGAGTACCTAAAGAAAAAGAAAAGCAGTGCTTTACCAAGGAAATGCCAGTGCATCCTAGTGTGATATTAGTGGGAATGCAACATGGCCCAGGGTGTAAAGTTGGCTGTAGCTTTCCTCTTGCTGTCCATCACAGGCACTGCTATTTAGTCATATTGCACTTACGGTACCTTGAGTTCTTGAATAGAAATTAAAAAGGCCCTGTTGGATATCAGGGTTTTAGATTATCTTTTGATCACAAAATCCTTATGCAAAGATAGGTAGTTTCTACTTCTCTTGCTTTGCTAATGTAATCAATGAGCTACAGAGGAAAAAACCCCAAAATCTCATTAATCGAAGGATATTTGTTAGGAAAAAAAGTCAGTGACAAGGCTGGTGCAAGTTTTCCATGCTCTGCCATCCAGCCCAGCATCTTTTGTGTAAATCAAAGCTACATGCAACACCAGCCAGAGTAAAGAATGGGTCTTTTTATAACACAAACCATAGGGCTTCCCAGAGAAGATGTTTGAAAAATCATTACCACAGATTGCCTTGGAAAATAGAAATAGATTACTAAAAGGTGCCTTGATTTACCTTTATTTATACACGGGGCATTTTTCTAAACTTTAGATCTTTTTTTCGCTGTTTTTATTTTCTTAAGATCATTGTAGGATAAAAGATCCCATATATTTGGTAATCACTCTAATTCATAGAATCATAGAATCACAGACTGGTTTGGGTTGGAAAGGACCATAAGATCACCCCGTTCCAACCTCCTGCCACGGGCAGGGATACCTTCCACTAAAGCAGGTTGCTCCAGGCCCCTGTGTCCAGCCTGGCCTTGAACACTGCCAGGGATGGAGTATTTGATTCCCTTCTGAATTCTTGCAGGAATGTAACATATTGTCAGTCTCCAGATGCAGTTAGATGTAAACATTTTTCCCTAGATTAGATTATTAGATTATTATTTGATTGTAAAAAATGTTAGGGGATGGTTTTATAAATCCTTACTTTAAGGACAGTGAGGTTGCTTGGATAAGTAAGGACCATTCATATAGTGACAGGAATAAAAGGTCTGACCATATGTATGTAAAATTCTGTTTTGCTTTGCAAATAATGAAAATAGATGGTTTCTATTTCTAAAAGCATTTATCCAATGTGAAGATAGCTCTGAAATAACATTAATAACAGCTGCTGTACATAGAGCATGTTTTGATTATATTATTATAAATATACCTTTATAATTTATTGCATTTTACTCTTTTTTTTTTTTTTGTATAAAAATGAGATCTAACTGCAGGGGCAATTTATTTAGGGAAAAAAAAATGACAATATAAAGAAAACCTTTCCAAATTGCATGGATGCACAGACCAATTCGTAATGACGACATACTCAAGACTGCCATGGATTAACGTGGGTTTCAGGGTCCCCCAAAGAGTCACTCATGTAAAGGAAGAAACATAAAGTTCTGCTGTGTTATTACCTATAATTTAAAGTAATAGTATAAAAGAAATCATAATCCTGACTTCAAATTTCTGAATAAAGGGGCCTGTGCTGTCTTTGCTGTTTACAATGGCTTGTGCTTTGTGAATACATATCAGATGTTGTAATATATTTTTATTACATAGAGTTAATGGTCAATACAAAGTGACATATATAAATAAAGACAGACTATATATGTATGTTGTGATTTTGTTAAATTCACTGTTAATGAAACGTGGCTATGATCAATGACTTGGTGTGAACTATTTTTTCATATAAAAGTTAATGCTCCCAAAAGTCCGTTTCACTTCATTGTTGCAGAAGGCAAGTAATGTCATTGCAATGATGTGACCTGCTCTGTCCTGCTCATCTTTGGAAAACAAGTACAAACTCAATTGCAATAGAATTTTACTTCACTGTAATATGAACAACACAACTGAAATAATTGGAGAGCCTTAATACATAAAACATACATCTAGTCTTACTACACATAATGCGACTTAAATTTACCTCTTCCTTGATATTTTGAGCATGTTTCACACTTGGTGTGAAACCAAGGTTCCAGGGAGAGAGTTATTTGTAGTGTGGAGCTCCCTATTCCTGCTTGCTGAGCATTGCTGCCCAATCAGAGCTCCCCAGAAAAGTCTCTTGAGTGCTTCAGACTCATTCGGAACACCACCTTAGAGTCATACCCTGCAGAGGGAATAGATAGTAGTCCTCACAGAGCAGAGATCTTTTATTGACTATATGAAGTCAAAACACTTGGTCCCCAAATGTTCTTTTGCTGACCTGTTTTTTTGATCAGGCTGCTCCAAGCCCCTGTGTCCAACCTGGCCTTGAACACTGCCAGGGATGGGGCAGCCACAGCTTCTCTGGGCA
>JAOEHY010006415.1:0-17550 GCA_025447955.1 Psilopsiagon aurifrons | reverse complement strand
CTCCCCTTGTTGTTTCCCTTATCATTATTATTGGTGGCAGCAGCAGTGGTTTGTGTTATACCTCAGTTACTGGGCTGCTCTTGTCTCAACCCGTGGGAGTTACATACTTCCGATTCTCCTCCCCATCTCTCTGGGAGCGGGGGAAAGGAAGTGGGGGGAGTGAGCGAATGGCTGCGTGGTTCTGAGTTACCAGCTCTGTTTAAGCCACGACAGTCATCAATTTTAAACCTGGCATTACATTAGGAAAAGCAGACTTCAGCCTATTACCACTCTACTACCTTGTAGAGTACCACCCCCTCTACAGCAGGGTAACTTCCACCTGGCCTACTAGATCCCTCCCTTGCTCACTCATTCTAGTCCAGCTCCAGACAGTTTTTCTTATAATCACAGCTGACCACAGAAAATGAACTATGACTCAAAGAAACCCCAAATCCCCATATGTCCATATGCAGAATAATTCCATATTTTGGCTTCTATACACCTACAGCTTTCTCAAATGAGCTGTAACTTCAGTAGTGACCCAATTCTGCTGTATCTTTTACAAGACAAACAGCAATGAACAGCTCCCAAAGCAAAACCTTTTCCTCATTTCTCTTAAACACTCAGCTCCTTTCTGATACACTCAAATTTAATTCAGTCTCCCTAGACCTCACAGTGCCTTGAATGTACACAAATGAAGGCAGGAAGATTAAACATTTTCTTACCATGACCTACAACAATGGGCTGAAACTTTAATTATTATGTTAATTCAAGCACTTGGCCCAGTGGATTTATTATAACGAAGAAGCTAATACAAGCAACTCTGCAATGAGGTATGACCATTAGCCGCATCTAAGTATTTTGTCTACAAATATTTAGGCAGAGTAACTAACAGCTCTGCACTAAATAATATATTTTTCAAATCAAATCCTAATTTTAGAGCTTTTTCCTGAAGTAGACAAGTAGTTCTGAAGATGTAGTTGCCTGTAGGAGCAGAAGTTTGTGGCTTGGACAAATATTATCTCCCCAAATTCCAGTCTTTTGAACCAAGACTGGAATTCATTAGTCAATGATCTTTATTATATTTGTCAGGAGTCCATATCTCATGCAAATATATACCATTATAGGATGACAACTGCAGGACAGGACTGTGCATTGTCCACATTATATCAAGAGTCAGAACAAGAATATCCAACCCTTAAAACAGTGCTTTCAGAATGAAGATAGCTCATTATTACAGAGAAGAAATTTCCCCTATTTTCATGGCTTAAAGGACCAGCACTGGAAGAAATATCAGCCATTGACATTTTCCTGATAGACAGGACAAGTCTTTCTGAACAGTTCTCCCTTACATCAGTTGCTAGCCCTGGTTTCCAAACAATCACCTAGAATAAATACCTACTATTTTTTTTTATTATCCCCAGTCTCAGGGCAGTAATTTCCTGATTTTCTGTTAGCAACACCATTGACTCAAAAGTCAAATTTTGGTACCTTAGAAGAGGAAAAAGGTGAAGAACCTTGATGGGGCGAACTTGTCAGACACTGGTAAAACCAGTGGAACTTTGCTGACTAAACAAGCCTTTTCTTAAGCTACAGAGCTAGAGGTAACTTAACATAGTCTTATTCTTTCTTGCTTTGCCACATCAATGTATTTTCTATTAAAGTATCACAAAAAACACCTGTGTTGTAACTAGGAGCAATGTGACTTTCATCAAGGGGAAGCTAAAAGTGTTTGATGCAATAAAGGCAAGCAGGAATTAATGCAAGCTTTCAGGCTTATACTGCCAAGCAAGACAGAGTTCATCCTGTGCTCCTGTTCGATTATACATTTTAATTGCTTACTATCATATTGTCTTGATAACCATCACAAAGACAATTCCATAATTGCCAGATATAAATCTTGATGCTCTGAAGAGGAAAAAAAACTTACAAAGGATTTTTAATCAGTATTTTCTAAAGTTGAGTTAAAAAAATTGTCCTAAAATCCTTCAAGCTTTAAAGACCATGAATAGCTCAAGTGTATTTCTATTATTTTTAAGCAATGTGGTCAAAGGAATATTTGTTTCCTGGATTACTTTTAACATTTCCAGAACAAGACGACCACGTTTAAAGGATTTTTACAAATTTCTCCTCTAGTCAAGTCTTATTCTTAATAACTTATCCAGTTCAGAGGCAGCATACCCCTCACATGGAAATAAGAGACTTATTGAAACACAGCTCTAATACAAACCTGGCTTATTTTTCCCTTAAGTTCTTCAAGATCTCAACTGGATCACACTACAAGGGTAAGCTTTGTAATGTACGTAAGCTTTACAGTTTAATTTATTGCATGAATGCAATGAAATTCTCATATGTATATTTATACACTGATATATACTTCTATATAGTTTATAACCAGGGAAGACTTAATGTATATTATTTAAATAAGTTGCTTCCCCCCATTTCAGTGATTTTTAGATACCCCCAAAAAAATCCAAAGCACTTCAAAAATCTCTTTTTTACAACACACAATCTCATCAGACACAACTTCCTTAAAAATCCATGTTCGCTTTTTTTTGTGGCTAAAAACCATAAATAAGTCTTCTTTTTTTGATAGTGAAATAAAAACTGCTTTTTCCACAGCTAAAAAGTTCAGTTACCATAGTAACAGAACAAATAGTAACTGAGGACTTGCTACCAAAGGCCTTTACAGAATATGCAAGGTATAGTCAATAAGAGGTACTGGAAAGTCTTTTATGGTTATTTTAAATACACAAAACTACCAAATCCCATGCTGATCATTATAGACATGTTAAAAGCATACACCTTGATTATCTTTGCATTAAGGTGTACCACAGAGAGGCTCATTAAATAAAGGTCAATTTCTCCAAGTTGCACAAACATAACAATATTGGAGAACATGTTGCTGTATGAACCCTGCTAGACTAAATTCTCCTCATTTAAGTACTTTGTTGTAATGAAAAAGATTAACTTAAGCAAAGTATTCATTATAATTAAACTAAGCAACTCAAAAATGATTTCCTGCCCTTAAGCCTGACAACTTAATGCAACAAGATAGCAAAAAGCAGCTACAGTGTTGTGTGAGAAAACACAGCCCTACTTTAAAGTTGTTCCATCCATCTAGATATGCAGATTCCATAGATAACAAATGATTAGCCATCATTACTTGAGGATTGCAAACTGTCACATAACATTTGATTTAAACAGAGACTCAAGTTAGACTATTTAAATGCAAATTTAATACTTTTGATTCAGTGAGCTAAACCTACTAGAACAGAAGAATGCAAAGGAAGTGCCATCCAATTAATGAAACTACTGTTCAAAAATCAGTCATCCTGCCAGCAAGAAAGACATTTTATCATGTATTCAAATAAAACTGTTTCCTTTTTCTCAACTGTTTCGTTTCAAAAACATCTACATGTTTCTAATTTCATCTTGTAAGGTGCACTGGAGTACCAGTGCATTTCTGTATTAGCTATAAACCCACTTCAAATTATTCTCTAGGAATAACACCCATGTACTTCTTGAAGCCAGACTCCAGACTTGCTTTAGCTAGGGCCAAGGATGCCATCTTTCACAAAGGGCTGTGAAATTCAGCACAGCTGACATCTTAATGACCTAAGTTCTCACTGTCACAGCTGATTCCTTGTGTTATTCTACTCTATTCAGAGTAGTAGTTGTGCAATTCAGCCTGCATAAAGGAAGACAGGCTGGAATTTAGTTAGACATTTAAACTGACTCTGAAATTTACCTAGAACTTTAACTAGCAGAGCAAATATGAGCAGTTTTACTCATTCCTCAGCTACACATGATTTTATTCCTCTGTCTTTATACTAGCTGTATACGAGGTTCTCATTCATTTGCCAAAAGTCTCACCACGGGATGCTAAAGTCATTCAGGAAATTTCAATTACAAATGAGTAATCGGCTGAGAGAACAAAACCCCACACTGGCATGTCACTGAGTTCTTTACAAAAGCAAAGTAAGCATGTACTTCTATGCTATATCCTGTCATCAGTCAAGGCAATTCAGTCAACGAACTTCACATGCAGGCCTTGCAAATTTACACCTTACATTAGAAAAGAACCTAGAGAACTCTGCTTTTTATTTTAGGCCTGTATTTTAAAAGACATCAAGGATATTGACATAAGCCCTTCATTGGAGTTGTGTAAAGATAAAAGGATGTTTGTTTTATCCTAAACTTAAAAAAAACCCAAACAAAACAAAACCCAAAAACCTTCATATTTTTTGCTCCTGGTTTCAAAGATCTGTAAGATTTGGAGGGCAGTAGTTTTGGGTGCTAGCATTAGCCAGCAACACACAAACATATCACCTCACCTAAGCAAAAGACCTAATCACACTTCTGAATTATCACCTTGTGGCACCTTTGTCATGCTTTAAGTACGTCCACAGCAATGCAGAGTTTGCTTACGGGTATTAGAGCTGGATTTCTCTTCTTACTGAGCAGAAAGATGTGAATTACTAACCCCAAGGACATTCCAGTCATATGGCAGTTGCAGCACAACCTTGCACATACAAGGTTTCATACGTTCCTATTTTTAAGGTGCAAAGTAGAAAATTCAGCCACTCTGTTCCCTGGAAGAAAGCTATTCCTATGTTCAAGAACTATGATAATTTAATTAATATATGAAAGTAGATATTGTTAATTTACCAATCCTGAAATAATTAACCTCTGGGGATTTTTGCATTTCTTTTTACATGATACCTAGTTATTATCAGAGCAGATGGGAACAGACCGAGGGGGTAGTTACATGCCACAGCACATCCTGTGGTCTTATTTACTTAATAATCCAGACTTGGGACCCATCTGGACCTCCTGGAGCTACACATTGCAATCCATGTCCCCAGACTTATTTCCTCTTCAAATGTTCTGAGGGAGGACAGGGGATGGTATGTGTCTAATTCTCACCCAGAATAAGATAAAGATAGGAATGAATCACATACCTAAAGCCCAGTTGCTGAGAAAGATCTCCAGGTCTCAAAGTACAGACACCAAGCCATATATTGATCATATAGAGAGTATTTTCTATATTTTCTGCCTTTTTTTTTTCTTGTCTCAATATCCTGAGATATCCTCTATGCAGCAAACATACCACACTTAAGAACTGAATTCAAACCTGGTAATTTATTCTCAGCACTTTGTATTTCACTTAGATCTGAAAATGACAAGCTGTTGGTCCAATTTTTGTCAACATGTTTTTAATTAGTTCTGAATTTATGACAATTAAAGCTCACAGTTGCTTTTAAGATGAAGTCATTGAAATTGCCTTAATTTACTTTCATTGCTCAGCAATGTGTGCATTTTAATTCACCATAGAAATATTCCATTCTCTCTGCAGGGAAGGCACTGACATTATTGTTATCAGGTTTTTTCCCTGTGAAACTTATTGACTAGAAAATAGACTGAAAACAACTCTAGGTAACGCTGGCCATGCTCCACATGGGACCGGCTCCATCTGGGTCTCAGGTCACTCAAAGACCCCAGCACATTACAAATCTTTTTTGAGGAAAAAGAGAAACACTGCACCATAACACTGGTTTTGTATTACTTGTGTCTGCAGCTGGAGTTTCAACTTTAAGCAAATCTTAAGTATTCTTCATTATTCTAGGGCCATATCATATACAGCACAAAACCATAAAAGCTATAATTCATATAAAAACTGAGACACCATACAACTCCATGTGATTCTATGATTGCCACCCTAAAGAAGAAATAATTTTGGCAAGTTCTTAAAGCCTTAATAGTAAATGACAAAATGCTATATATTAGAAGAGCAAGGTTTGATCTCATAGGCCACAGCACCATTTCCTCTCCCTTGCTTTCATTTTGCAGCAGGAAAGTCATTTTCTCTTCACAGGTCCTCTGTGAATTTGAATTGTTCATGCACTAGTTCTTCCACAAATAGCTGCAGACTGATGTATACTTCTACGAGTATCTGCAGACTATATCTCTTAATCTGAAATCACAGCAGAATTTTCTCCCAGTACAGTGCTTTAAAAAATTCTGTATCAATAGTTATAATTAAGAATAGAGACTATAGAAGAGGTAAAATATGACAACCTATCCTCTACTTAAGTTAACACATGTCTACTAAGCAATCTACCCAGACCATTTATTTGGTTACATTTCTAAATTCAATTTGGTTGTGGGGCATTTCCTCCCCTTTTAATTTTGTTTTATTTTTCTACTAAAGTAACCTCAAGTATGCTGTGCCAATGAAACAAGAACTAAACAGCACCCAAAAGAATTCAGATGATATAATTAGCCAAAATAGCATTTTGATAAGCTATTGCTTTTCTAGTTCAACTATCAATGTAAAAAACACCCTTGGTCCAATAGCTAAATAAAACTACTAAATAACAGAAGAAGCTGAATCCATTATCAGAGCACAACTATATCTGCATGATTTTAAAACACATCATAACTGAATACTTAACAAATTGTGGAAAAAATATCAAATATACATTAACTGTAAAATCTGTTGCTTACTTTTTACAGCGTAGGTCAACTCAGATAGTATTTCTTCTTTTTGCACTAGTATATTCAGCATCATCATTCCCTGGCTGTTTTATACTGGTTAAAAGGTCAACTATTACAAAGCTGACTACATATCTCAGCTGCTACATGCACTCTATTTACAGTAAATTTACACAGGATAACTGCATACAGACATGACCCAAATCATGAGGAACAGATTTATCTGGTTGCCAAAGACACCAAGAGTTCAATGAACAGTATCCTTCAGCAAAACTACATTCACTATATTCACAGCTAGCTGGTAACTGTAGTTCCACTCTTAACCCCCTGGGTCCCTTAAAAAACCTCTCTCCATGACAGGTACCCATTCCTTTCCTTCTAGAGATCTCATTCATGTATTATAGGTCTAGCAGAGCCTTTGTAATTGACTTGTAATTAAACACAACAATAAAAGGTGATAACACCCATTTTCTTCAATTTTTCCCTTTTGTGCTTGTAGACAGAAACATAATAGCTCCTGATCACTTATCAACAAGGGCTGCAAAGTTAGCAATGCATCAGGCCAGAACATGCATCCATATGGGGAGGCCTTCCCAAGAGCATTACTGTTTTTTGTTCATGCCTGTCCAGTAATTGGTGCAGTCAAGTCAGAGTAATGTGCTGGAATTCTGTTGTTCTCTTTAATGTCTTTTATCAGAGCCAGACTTTAAAACATGTTTGAAATGTGGATTATTCGTTCAGGGAAGGAGACCAAGTGGAAGCTAAACAACTCTGACCTTTCTGAGCTTGGAAAGTATCAAAGCAGTACAAGAGAGATACATTCACAACTGGAATGGGATCTTTGTATCCCTTTGAGCTGCACATGCAGTGGTCAGAGTATGGACTAATTAAAAATAGGAAAGTTGGTAAACAATTTTTTGTTTGAAAGATACTGAGAAGGGTGTTCAACTTGGAAAGCAGTCACAAGGACACCCACCACTGATACAAGAAAACAGGAAAGAATGAGCAGAAAATGCTTCTACATTAAATCTATTCGTATGGCTTTCAGCTTCACACAATGTTTCTTTCATCAACTCACCTCTGAATCTCAAGCTTCCTTTCATTGGTTTGATAAATGTAATATATAAACCATAAATCCAGTTTCCTGTCAGGAAGGTTATACTTTTAGCACAACACTTCGAACACTTCTTTTTGGTAAATACAACAAACATCTTCAGAAAGCAGCTGTTTGCTCTCACAGCTCAAATCCCTTGTGTTATGAAACATACCTTTGAGGCTACCCTTTCTGACCTGCCCACTCAACAGCTTACAATACCCATTTATTTTCTCCACAGCTAACCTTTCTCTCTAGGAGGACCTCTGCATAACCATCATTTTCACATTTTCTGTAGAAAACTCTCCTTTACAGTGATGCACACAATAAAATCAGTACTTCCTAGAAGGACAGAAAATCACAGAATTACAGGCTGGTTTGGGTTGGAAGGGACCATAAAGCTCATCTGCCACAGGAAGGGACACCTTCCACTAGACAAAGTTGCTTCAAGCCCCCTTTCAGCCTCACCCTGAACATTACCAGGGACAGGGCAGCCACAGCTTCTCTGGGCACCCTGTGCCAGGGTCTCAAACACTTTCACAGAGAAGAACTACTTCTTCATGCCTCATCTAAACCTGCCCTCTGTCAGTTTAAAGCCATTCCCCCTTGTCCTGTCCCTACAGACCCTTGTCAAAAGCCCTGCTCCAGGTTTGTCATAAGCCCCCCCTCTAGGTACCGGAAGACTCTTATAAGGTCTCCCCATAGCCTTCTCTTCTCCAGGCTGAACAAGCCCAGCTCTCTCAGCCTGCTTGCATAGAAGAGGTGCTCCAATCCTCTGATCGTTAGTCTTGACTTCAAAGATATAAACTTGTCCTTCTGCATGGCAGAAAAGGGCTTCATAATCTATTAATGGGGTTTCTGCATACACCAGAAATACAAACAATAACAACATTCATGGCAAAGTAAAACCACCATTTCATAATATCCCAAGATAAGTAAAAACCATCTTAGTCTCTGGATGGCTAAAACCATCCGGCTCTTTATTCTCATTCAGTACCTCCCCAGCACTTGTCTTCAATATTCTTGAGACACAATATACTATACATAAGGGAACTCCATTTTTGTCTTTCTCCCACTTCCCTCCAGCCTATTCCCTTCTTGCAAGGCAGTACCACCTACTTGTAATAGAGCCACTACAGCTACACTTACAAAACCCAAGTCTGTTTGGGTTTTTACCCCAACAGCAACCACTACCCCAAGCTTGGTTTCTTCTTTTTAATCTTGATGTTCCTGATTTACAGTCACAGCAGAGCACACGGCATGCATTTATCATAACATGGTGATGTTATACACTTTTGCAAGGTGCTGTGACAGAGGATGCTATATCACTCTTCCCTTCTCCAGCGTGAAAAGAATTGTTCAGCCTATTAAGTACCAGTTCCAATCCAGACTGATGACAATGAAAGCACAAAACTTGAGGGCAGAACTAGTCTTAATTGTGAAAATCAGGCTTCTTCAGTTTACATCAAAATCAGAGATTAGTCTGGCACAGTTAACATTTAATACTGCTTTTATTTAAGAAGCCTGACACACATTATTGTCCTTTTTACTGGGTTACAGCACTGCTCTGTTTCTGTGGCCTGGCAGGAACTGTCACTTCCACTTGCCATTGCTCCCAGTTACTCCGGTCTGATGAGACATGGTGCAATATCACACGTCACATCCCTTGAACTGAAACACTAATGCAAGTGATGTACTTAATAGAGAAACAGCTTCATAAGGAAATCTGCATGTATGAGATTTTATTGTCTTGAAGGATTGGGAGGAGGACGAGGATGTCTGATGCTGACAGGTTTTGCTTAAACCACATTAATACTGAGATAATTTGGTTTGAATTCTCTGCCCAGTGCTCTTATTTGGCCAGTGCCTGCAACATACACCAAGCAATTTTCTGCATTTGTTCAACTGTTTAAATTCAAAACACACACTTATCAATTAAGATAAAAACTACTTTAAAGCTGTAGTAGAGTTTTTACAGAATAATAAAGTTAAGATATTACAGGTTTGAGATATAGAGAAGTATTTCTTTATATAATCTTTACAAAGGTAAATACAACCACAGTTTGACATTCTATAAAAATCCAGCATTCTTCTAGAACCTGAAAAAGGTAACAGCTGAGCAGCACCTTGCAGGTCACCTCAGTGCAACTCTACAACACCAAGTTGTGAGATACTGGCACAGATTGCCCAGAGAAGCTGTGGCTGCTCCAGCCCTGGCAGTGTTGAAAGCCAGGTTGGAAGGGGCTTGGAGCAACCTGATCTAGTGGAAGGTGTCCCTGCCCATGGCAGGTGCTTGGATCTAGAAAAGCTTTAAGGTCCCTTCCAACCCAAACCAGTCTGTGATTATATGATTTACCCTCAGGAGCAATCACCTATTTATGACTACATGAAACCAACATACACATTACACATATTCTGAGTGCTCAGACAGAATTACAGGAATTATTTTCATTGCAACTACAAATCTCAGGCTGTGATGGTTCCCTTTACGTATCTTGCAATGACTGAGCTGCTCCACATTTTTCAGTCTTGCAGTACTTGCAGTGAAATCAGTAAAAAGTATGTCCGTAATACAGTACAGCAAAGCATAATGCTAAATTGGGGTACATGGGAGTCTCAAACAATCACTACAGAAATACTTGGAAATATTTCAGAAGATGAAATCCTTTATCTTTATGTTAACTTGAAAGATATGCGAAATGAAAATTCACCACCTTAAAATCAATTATACCATGATTTATTCTTAAGAGATCTATGCAATTACTATGACTATTGCCTCTTCACTGTTTCTTTATTCTTTTGCTTCTTTGCTCTGTGAAGAACACTATGTTATAGCATTTAGTGTTAATATCAGGATTATTTTCTATTTTATACTTGCTCTGGTTTTATCTTTTTCAAGGTCAAAGTGTTCTCTAAGAAGCTGCTCCAGAACCTTTTTTAATATAACTATTTCTTCTTTCTTCTTAATTCCCAGGCATGCTTAAAATTCTAATCAGACTGAAAAGCGACATCCTAATACAGTCTGAGTAAAATTCACTTATCTAACAATACTTTGTTTCTGTTTATTTTATGAACCCTCCTCAGAAAGTTAATTTTGCAACAGATCTCATTATATTTGTAAGTAACAATAACCAAAGATAAGAAAATAAAGCAAGATTTATACTTTATGATGTAGCTACTCAGTGCTTTGCTTAAACTACTACTCATTACCACAGTTTATTCCCATGTCACACAACCTGCTTCATGCTTTGCAATAATGCAATCTCCACACAACAGCCTAGATGACTTTCTCACACTTAAAATCACCATCCTACTTTTCCACTAAGAAATTTTGGTGTAATAGGGCAGTAAAAATATTGCTAAAGTCAGACTGTCAATCAAATACATTTGAAGATAACATGTAAGTTAGAGCCCGGTCTCCAAATCTACACCACCATTTCCATTGGCTTCCAAAGAATATCAATTTCCTTCCTGCAAACCACACCCTGGAATTCCACATGCTTTCCCTTCATGAAGAAGCTCCTGATCTAGCAGAAAATGTCCGTGCCCATGGCAGAAGACTGGAACTAGATGAACTTTAAGGTCCCTTCCAAACCAAACCCCTCCATGATTCTATCAAGCTGGAATGAGACTAAAGAGTCCCGGCAAACAAGACGCAAGTATCACTGCCCAGTATGTCATACATACAGCCCTCTTGCTTCCAAATACCTTTTCATTTTTGTCATACTGCCCAAATGAAGTCTAAAAAAAGAGAGAGGGAAAAAAAAACCACAAACCAGCATCTAAAATAAGTATGCGCATATTCTTCGTCTTTACTTCAAACTTCTAAGATTTTAGGACATGTTTTCCACTCTAACTACATGCTCAAAAACATTTTGCATAGAAAAGATTTATTATATGTGAAATCATACAACTTCAAAGAGCTTTAGATACCTGAGAAGAAAAATAAATCTAGCACCCATATTGGGTTAAAACTCATAAAAGCAAGTCTCTTCATCGGTTCTGCATTTAACGTTGACAGGGACATGGAAGAAGAGAGAGAAATGGTCAGAGGCATCAGTGGCTACATCACTTTCAAGTAAAACAGAAAATAAGATTTCAACAAGATCGTGTAGTCTCTTCATAACTTAGAAATCAAACCATTTGGTTAGTCCTAAACAGATTATGTCCATGCTAGGTTACTGTTCCAAGTTTGCAGGATTCTCATGTACAAAGACTGGACACCAAACACAATGTAAACAATCAAACACTCTAGTCTATTTACTGAGTTATTAGTGCCAAGCAAATATATATATACATGTATATATAGAGAGAAATGTGACACAAGTTACATACATACCAACCCCTGGCTGCATGGGATATCACCAAGCTGAAGGAGATGGAATATGTTGTCCAGTTGGAAGGGTGGTAGGCAGCACGTCATCAGGGCGTCCTCCCCTGAATCAAAAAGTGCATCCAGGCTTCTCACCCGTCCATCCCTGCACAGGTCCTTATATCCCCCCTCAGGCTGGAGTGGAAAACTACCAGTTGCAACACCAGCGCATACATGGCCAGCATGCGAAAAGACATTTATTGGTATAGGACTCCCTTTTGCTAACAGTGGTGTTAACTCTCCTATTTTCAGCGTTATGTTCCCACAAGCAGTGCCAAACAGTACTTTTCTATTTTTGTGTGTTTCACCACAGACCATCATCTATTGTCACTGACACAGCTGCCCTTCCAACAAAGTCTGTACACAGCTCAGAGCTGACTGCAAAGACTTTCCTAAAAGTAGCCAATATAAGCAGACTGCAATTCCTTTTTTTTCATTGGTAGATGCTCACTTTAAACATAAGTAGCTGTACTCAGAGTTCTTCAGTGCTCACAAACCCCCAAGTTCTCATTTTGGAAGAAGATGCTTTCTTGAAAACTCAAACAGTAACAACACCCAGCATGTTCTGGGTTGAAAGCATTTGGAAATAAGACATATCCACAGAATACAAGATTTCTCATGCATGCTAATTAACACAGACATTAGTAAGGCAAAGCAGCAAGAATCACTGATGTAACATTTGTTATCTCAGCCATTCTCTAACATGTGTACACGCTTCACATTATCTCTTTGTAACAAAAGGGAAATAAAATTCTAACCTATTTAAAGAATAATAAACCTTATGCAACTCTACAATAATTATTCACCTTTTATTAAAATTTCCAAGGAAGATTTCAAGCTGAAAAGCATTCTGGACAGTCAGTATAGTTAGAAAACACTATATATATATATATACACACATAATATGTATATACATATATTTAAGAAGAATTTTGTTTAAGGAAGTGAATAATTCCACCCAATTTGCCAGTATAAAAAATATGTGATGCAACCACATGACCACACTTTTTCAAGTGTGTGGTGCCTCATTCATAGAAAACTAACAAAGTAGCAGTATAGAACATTAAAACAATACTTGCACCCAGGGGCCTTGCAAATATTAGTTGGAAAGAATCACACAACCATGTATTACTCCATAAATCTGTCAGCTCATTCTTGGGTTAAACAGAAATGGAAATTTTACATTTGCTTGTGAGAATATATAATTTGCAAATCTTTTCTACACAAGCAGTACAACTGAATAAAGGTAGTAGAAAACACTGACTTCCTTCCAATTCAGTTCTCTTTCCTTTCCCATGTTATTATTTACTAATGTATGACATTATACCTTAATTATAAAGTATTGATTTCCTCAGTGCACATGAAAATGCAGTTTATTATATTTTGCTAAATCACATCAACCGGAGCAGAAGTATCACTAGCATACAGCTGGTACAGCAGCAAAGCACCTTACATTCTGTGGTGTAGCAACTTCTGCTTTGATTGCTTCCAAAACTCTGTGGATACTGAACCACGGAATGGTTTGGGTTGGAAGAGACCTTAAAGCTCATCCAGTTCCAATCCCCCACCATGCACAGGGACACCTTCCACTAGACCATGATGATCCCAGGCCCTGCCCAACCTGGCCTTCAACACTGCCAGAGGCAGCCACAGCTTCACTGGGCAACCTGTGCCAGCGCCTCAGCACCCTCACAGGGAAGAATTCCTTCCTAATGTGTCATCTAAATCTCCCCTGAAATCACTGATATATTGCTAGCAGAGCTTGACCTCAACCTCTCAGTCAGACAGGAAAGTATGTTCTCGCTTGCTAATTTTTTAGATTCTAGTCTTCAGGATTTACTCTATTTCATTAGTTTTGTGAACTCTTGATATTTGTAAATTAACTGTTGTACGTTTAATACAGCTACATAGATTACTGAAGACTTCTGCAATTAATGTTTCAGTAGTAAAGATTTCATTGCAAATGAGGCCGTAATTGCAACTCCATGAAAACTCAGGACAGAATTTCACCTGACTCATCATTTCTTGCAGCCCATCACACTCAACAGCTGGTAACTACCTGCTTCTGTATAGGAGTTCAGATTCTCATTATTGTGATACTGAATAGTTCCAATAACCACACAAATGGTTGACTTCAGGTTATGCGACAGACATTGAAGTACTTCAGCAGGCCTCTAATAAAAACTGTATCACGCTTGACATCACAGCCATTATTTCTCCATGAACATTTAATGGGAGAACTGGTAAACCACAATAATGGCAACATCTTGGATACTATTGTAGCTTACCTTAATATGCCCTTTACCATTTTTGTTCTCCTCAGCTCCCAACCAGCCCCTAGAAACACACATGCTAACTGAAATCTCGATTCTCACCATAAGGACTTGTCACACATTAATGATTTAAGACAGCATCCTATGTTGATCTTAGTACATCCTGGTTCAAGCCCAGACAAGCACTTAAATAAATACTCCTGTGAAAGCACCACAATGCTGGGTCAGGACCAGCAAACTCAGCACTAGCAATAGCTCACCCTTCAGTTACCAGTATGATGGTTGTATACACCACGCCTGCAATTCACAGAAGCATGGAACGGTTTCGGTCAGATGAGACCTTAAAGCGCATCCAGTTCCAAACACTGCCACAGGCAGGGACACCTTCCACTGGACCAGGATGCTCAAAGCCCCATCCAACCTGACCTTGAATTTAAATAAATAAATGAATAAAAATTCATTAATGAATAAAAGCAGGTTGAAGAGCTCCTCTAGTGCGTGCTTCAAAGTAGCAGGCCATTTAAAGAGAGCATTATTGCCAGAGCTAGAAAATCCAGATTGGAAGACTTAGCCCCAAGTGAAAAGAAATTATGGGAATATATTCATAACATAAGCCTGATCAGGTAATCTCTAAAGTCTTCCTTAATCCACTTGTATTTGGAGTCAGTCACCTCACCAGCAAAGGTTTATACAGCTTTAACTGTAAAGTCATTTTTCCCCTATCTACATATAAAACTTACTAAAATTAAAAAACTCTGAAAGCAAGGCCAGAAAGCTCAAGTGTGGTCTTTGTCAAAAAAAAAGTTACACTTGCAACACCAATGGTAAATTTGATACTTGTATCGGGGAACAGTCAGCAAAAATCACTTTGTCACCTAGTAACTTAGAAGAGCACTCTTTGAAAAGGATTTCACCTGTTCACTCAGTTTGTGAGGAGTAAGATGATTATGTGCTGTTCAAAAGCATTAACATGTTAGAATATCCAAGATCTTGTTAGATCAGTAATCTCAGTTACAATATATAATGTAACAGAGCATGGAAGAAGGATCTCCACAATATCATACCAGCTTGGCTTTGCAAAGTTGGTTGTTGGGTTGATTTTAATTTTTAAGCTGTATTCTACTTAAAAAGCTTGCCTGCAAGTGCCATTACTTCCGGCTTTTAGTTGAAGACTGAAGTTCTCCGCATCGGCCAGGACTTGAACCCTGCTTCGTCTTTCCACATTTTCATCCATGACCCCTGCAAACGCTAAAACACTAGATCAAATAACCACTGAATATGAAGTAAACAACTGATTTGTGACATTTAAAATATCTGTCTGGAAGAGTCTGAGAAACAGTTTTTTATTTAATTGTAAATAAGGTGGTATTTTACTTCAGTGATTGGAAATAAATCTTTACAGACAATTTAAAGGTCTGTGTGAAGTATTACATACCACATTATGCATGAGAAAATGGCATTGCCATCTGTCAAAAAATAACAAGAACTCATTAAAAGCAGATGTATAAGAAGATTGTTGGAACACTGGCGGGGAGGAAAATTGACTTCTCTCTGGTAAGAGCAACTTAGTGAGACTCACTCGGGGCAGTTTCAGGTCAATCATTCCAGCAAATGAAGGTTTAATTTAACAAAAATGCCAACTTTGACACACCTCCCATTTTAAGATCTGCATTGTAAAACTCTGAAAGATACAGTTATTCAAGTTCCTGAAAAAACATACTTACAACTCTAACCAGTTATGATCAGGATTTGGATAATTCAGAATATGAGAGATGTTAGGAATTTATGAATGGTGCTTTCTGACACAGAAGATGCTGTTCTCTCTGCTAAATCATGCTGTAGATAGATCACTGTTCATATATTCTTCATTAGCAATGACAATTCTTCATGCTACCAGAATCAGGTGCAAAAGTACTTTAAAAGTCAAAATAAGCAAAATAAAGCAAAATTACACTCTTGAATAAAAAATGTTACCTTGACAGTAGGAGTTCAAAACGGGACTGAAATAGAAAGCTGTTAACTCCTGTAGAAGCACTGCTGCTCAACTTCCCTGAAGCCCAAGCTTGCAAGGAGGAATCATGGAATCATTACAGAATGGTTTGGGTTGTAACAGAACTTCCATGGCATTATGTACCCACAAACAGCACCCATGCTAACAAATTCTTGGGTGACCTGAGACAACTGAGAAAGTGTTTATAGAACATTAGAAAGGGGGGAGGGAGTGAGGAAGGAAAGATACGTAAAGTGGCTCAAGCTGCAGGGCCTAGTGACCAGAACTAGCAGGTGGTGGGATAAAAATAAGCCCTTATCTGAATATGTACAAGAGCCGATATGTAATAGGTCCCCTGTACCTACAGTGATAAGTGATACTGGCTGTACAGCAGGAGAAAACCTGAGGGATATCAGGCTAAGCCTGAGGTCTCTGCAAAGGGAACCTTCACCTTTGTGAAAAATCAGATAGAAAAAAAAGGGACATGCACAGTTACAAAGGAAGAGCCTCAACTTAGAGATGTAAACCTCGAGACACCTCTGTCAATTTAAAGCTATTCCCCCTAGGCTTGCCCCTACAGCCTCTTGCCAAAAGTCCCCTTACAGACTTCTTGCCATCCCTTTAGGCACTGGAAGCTGCTCCAAGGTCTCCTTGGAGCCTTCTCTTCTCCAGGCTGAACAAGCCCAGCTCTCTCAGCCTGTCTTAAGAGCAGAGCTGTTCCAGCCCTCAAAGCATCTCCATGGCCTTCTCTGGACTCACTCCAACAGCTCCATGACCCCCCTGTGTTGTTTCCCCAGAGCTGCATGCAGGGCTGCAGGGGTGGTCTCACTAGAGTGGAGCAGAGGGGGAGAATCCCCTCCCCTGATCTGCTGGTCACACTGCTTGTGATGTAGCCCAGGACATTGTTGGTTTCTGTGCTGCAAACTTCATGGTGTTCCACGTATTCTTTGCAATATACTTCAGAACTAGCTTTTGCAGGACAGTGAAAAGGAGTCCATTTATGCATTGATCTCTCAAAACTCTTCAGCTATACAGCTAAATGCTTAATAGCTATCACAAGTATACTTATTAGAAAATTAGATAACAGCCATCCTTCCCTAACATTGAGTAATTGAGAAAAATTGCTACATATTTCATGTTCTTAAAAAGATTTAATGAATACACATTCACATTGCTGAACTTCTGTATGCCTTAGCATATTAAATAATTAAAACCCATAAGATGCCTGCCAAAAAGACTGTTCAAGTTCATTTATAAGGAGGCTTAAAATCAGAACTTAAGTGCTTTAGAAGGGGGGGGGGGGGGACAAAACCAACAAACAAAAAAAAAAACATCTACACAAAGG
>JAOEHY010006414.1:51772-63288 GCA_025447955.1 Psilopsiagon aurifrons | reverse complement strand
GGTTATATTTCCCTTTTTCCAGTCATCGGGAACTTCCCCTGACTGCCATGATTTTTCAAATATGATGGACAGTGGCTTAGCAACTTCATTTGCAGCTCCTTCAGGATGCTAGGATGGATTTCATCATGTCCCATGGACTTGTGTATATTCACGTTCTTAAGATGATCTTGAACCACGTCCTCTCCTACAGTGGGCCCAGGATCTTCATTCTCACTGTCCCTGAGTCTGCCTTCCAAGACTTGGGTGGTGTGGTCAGAGCATTTGCAGGTGCAGACTGAGTCGAAGAAGTCCTTAAGAACCTCAACCTTCTCCAAATCCAGGGTAGCCAGTTCTCCTGATAGCTTCTGGAGAGGGCCCACATTGTCCCTAGCCTATCTTTTGTTTGTGCAGAAATTTCCCACAGGTCCTACAAGACACCTGCATGAGGCTGACAGATGTGTTAATACCCTAGGGCACCAGACTGGGCAAGACACGCTTGTATTTAGGCAAGTGGAAAAAGTCCCACTACACAGAAGATTAATGGGAGCCCAGAGCAGGGCTCAGTTCACCCCCTAAAGCAAACATCAGACAGCTATGTGCCTCTCCCGTCTCCACAGACTGTATTGACTTGTGATCAGGAGAGGGTGGACACCTCGCATACACAAAGATGCCTGTGTTTAGGTGTTTTAATCGTAGCTGAACTGTACAGTCCAGGCAGGATCTGGCTGCCTAAGCAGCTCAGGCCCATCCAAGAAGACACAAATCATTTCTCTCAAACCCTCTGTTTGGTGGAATGAAATTATAATCAGCCTGTTGTCCTTTTTCCACAACTGAAAGGAGGTAGTCTCATGAAATCACCATCCAAGCTTATAGGACAGGAGACTCAAAATGGCTTTGTTGTGGCTCACCACATAGGTAATTTCATTCTGCATTCCCTGGGCAGGCAGCACAGATGTTTCTTGGGATAAAATAAAGAAAAAAAGTAGTTCAATATCTGTGAAAGCCCCTATAAACTTGAAATCAAGTTATATATGGTATTAATTCAATTCAAAGTCAATAAAATTACGTTTCCTTTATAGAGTAACAGCATTCACCTGCTGTACTGCCCTGGTTTTGGCTGGGATAGAGTTAGTTTTCCTCCTAGGAGCTGGTACAGTGCTATGTTCTGGCTTCAGTGTGGGAATAGTGCTGTTAACACATCACGATGGCTGAGGGAACTGGGGTTGTTTAATCTGGCAAAGGCTTGGGGGAAGGGGGGCCTTATCACTCACTACAACTACCTGAAAGGAGGACGTAGTGAGGTGGGGGTTGCTCTCTTCTTCCAAGTGACAAGTGACAGGACAAGAGGTAATGGCCTCAAGCTGTGCCAGAGGAGGTTTAGACTGGATATGAGCAACAATTTCTTCACAGAGAGGGTGCTCAGGTATTGGAACAGGCTGCCCAGGGAAGTGGTGCAATCACCACCCCTGGAAGTGTTCAAAAACCATGTGAATGAGGCCCTCAGTGACATGGTTGAGTGGTGGACCTGGCAGCCCTGGGGTAATGGTTGGACTTGATGATCTTGAAGGTCTTTTTCAACCTAGTTTATTCTATGATTCTATGATGTTTTAGTTGTTGCTACATAGCACTTACTCCAATCAAGGACTTTTCTATCTCATGCTCTGCCAGTGAGGAGGGGCACAGGAAGCCAGGAGGAAGCAGAGACAGGACAGGATGGGACACCTGACCTGAACTAGCCAAAGGGGTATTCCATACCACAGCATGTCATGCCCAGTATAGAAACTGGGGGGAGTTTTCTGGAAGATGCCAATCCCTGCTCTGGCTTGGGCTGGGTATCAGTCACCAAGTGGTGAGCATAGCACTGTGCGTAACTTGCCTTTCTTGGGTTTTATTCCTCTCTCCCATTTCCCTATTATTACTATTGTTGTTGTTATCCTTAATTTCAACTACTAAACTGTTCTTATCTCAACCCACAGGTTTTACCTTTTTCCAGTTCCCCTCCCTGTCTCATGTGGAGGGAGAGGGAGTGAGTGGGCACTTGGTACTTCGTTGCTGGTGGCGGTTAAACCACAACATGGTCATAAATCGAATGCAGGTGACAAGGACAAGCATTATCAAGCTGACAAGCACTTTCATGTAGTCTGAAAACCAATCACACTTTGTCATCTCCAACTCCTTAACATTATTTCTTCCTCTTCCTCTAGATATCGATGGCAACAGACGGCAGATTACATGCAGGAGTGGCACAGCCAGCACACATTTAGTGACATTATTAATATTAGGTATAACAGGAACAGCATTTATCTTCCAAAATGTGCCCCTTTTCACAAGTTAGAGACACCTGTAGGGTACTATTAGAACAGATACGAGTCGTTTAGACCCTTAGCTGAGACTTTCTTTTAGTTTTCCTTAAACAAAGAGTCTGCGTTTCACCTTTGACTTGCAACAGAGGAATTGTCTTAAGCAGAAAATTAAGAAGTGACCAATTCCTTTGAGATATACACAGAAACAAACATGCAGAAAAATCACACTTTCAGCTCTTGCAAGATTTTTAAATTTTTCCTGCAATCTGCAGGATAACTCTACCTTTCAAATCCTCCACAACATCATACTTTTTAGTGTTGTTCATTGAGGAAAAATCATGAAAATTTTATGCTGAAGGATAGGATGCCAAATAAACAAAAACCCAAATGTATCATTAGAAATAGTAATAATATTTTTATCTTGACTGCCATGACATTTAAAAATAAAACCAGTTTTTAAAAGGCTGGAGGTTGACTGCTGGAACATCGGCAAGGTCACAAAGGCACCTTAAAGCATATTTCGTTTACCACAAAGGAATTAAGTACTTGAATATCTTTGTGCTGACATTTAAATAAAAAAGGGAGCATTTCAATGTTTTATGTTGACTTCCACAGCCAAAGCAAAGGGTCGTGGGATTCCCATCCTGCTTTACAGACCTACTTGCATCAGGATAAGGAAGGTTCAAACCCTGTGTCTCCACCAACCTGCAAATTCCCCAGTTGCTGGGTTAGCACACAGTAAGAGAGAAAAGGACCACTGCACCCTCCCTGCACAGACAGCACCTGCACTTCTCTGCAAACCCATCCTGAAACACTGCAGTGTTTAATTATGGGGTCATTTGAAACAAGCATTACAAAATGTCATGCATTTTTCCCTCTTTTGGCAAAAAACTATTCACCCAATTCAATCAGGATGTGAAACTGAGCAGCCTCAATAGATTCATATGAAGAACAATACCCTTTTCTGTGCACAATATTCCTTTCAGCAAAGCCTCATACTGAGTCCAACTCAAGGTGCCCTATGCCAGAAGAAGCAATACCACACACCATCTTCTCTGCACTCAGCATGAATGTGCTAGACTGACAATGAGTAAATGAAAACAAATGGCAAAATGAAGAGAAGTAAATTTATACAATAGGAAATAACACAGTTCTCAGAAAAGGAGACTAAAGCTCAAGCATACATATATGTGAGTATTCTCCACTTGTTTCACAAAGAAAAAGGAATTAAGGGGAGAAAAAATAAAATATAAGGATCAGATTGGGGACAGGAGGCTTATAATGCTGTAATCTGAAGATGAAAACATGACTGTGCAGTTCACTTTGTCTGCTGTTCCTTGACTGCCCTAAACTGTATATGAGAAACATTTTTCTCCACTTTGGAACTATGATCTGCTTAACAAAGATGAGTTCCACACTTGCACAGCTCTTCAGTCTAAAGAGCTGGTAATTTTGCCCTTTTTGAGCTTCATGTTATCCCATTACCCACTCCCACACAGATAATGTCTTCATTTTGTTATATATATATATATATATTTTAAATCTTTTCCTATCCATTCCATTACACCATTGATTTTATTCTTCATTATTATTTATCCAAGCTTCTCACACTTACCTGCTTTACCTTTCTCCTCTTCAGTCAGCCCAGGTAGCCTTTTTATATGAAAACCACATATTTTCAAACATAAGATTTTTAAGAGAAAAGTATTTCAAGTATCACAGCACTATATAAATACATATCTAACTTGCATGGCCCATACAGAAAAGGTAAAGGAAAATCGCATATCTCACTTCTCTCTGAAGGCGCTCTTTTGCAGATTTCTCTCTCCCTCTTGGAGAAAGCACGCCTGCTCTATATTTTTACAATTGTTTTCCATTATTTTTCTGAGTAGGTTTATTTCTGCCTCTTTATTCATAAAGATCTTGTTTTCTTCTCTAACACGTCTCCTTGTTCCGGGTCTCTATGAGGAGAAGCTGAAACCAACCCTCTGAAATGCAAATACAAGTCAACTTGTGAACATGAGTTTAAGTTTTGGACAGAACTGAAACACTAGTCAGCCTTTAGCTGCCTCCAAATTGGCTGATTTCTCAAAGATTAACACACATAGCCTCTCCTGAATGTTTTTATAATGAGCCTTTATATAAATTTTAATTGGAATCTGGGTATTATTCCTGCACATTCTCCTCCCACATTAACCGTGTGGTTGAAGGAAGATCTCTTGGTTCATTTACTATCAACAACGTGATGCCAGTCACCAGGAGGACACAGGGGCATAAGGGCATTGATCAGCTCGAAATGAGAACAGAAAGACTGTGGCAGGCTTTCATGGGCACAGACCAATCTATTCCTGACTGAGAAGTGAGCACCACAAGCACAATCCACAAAAAGACATTAACTCCAAAATCAGAAGCAAAGTCTGAGATTTGAACAGTATTATCTATTTATTTTATTTTTAATACATGGCATAGGTTTCAGGGAACTATTTTGCCCATAGAAGGAGCAGTGTGTGGTTACATACCCCTCTCTTGACACTTTTTGAGGGTGTATTTCATAAACATAAAGTTCATGAACTACAAAATAGAGAAAGAGGGGGAGGAGTAGTGAAAGAGCAGTGAATTTAACATCACCTTTTCATTTAATTTCACTGAAAGAAGTTGCGTCATCTTCATAATCACTGGAAGTGAAATCTCTAATGTGTATCTAGAATAAATTGAAGTTTGAAGCAAACAAAACAAAGGTAGAATTGACTATTCATAGCCACACAGTCTTCAAGTCATAATACCCTTCAATGGAAGGCTCTTGCTGATGCCAGTTTGAATAGTCTGGCAGAACACAAGACAGAGTGAATACAATAGAAATTTTGAGATTCAATTTGTAACATACAATTATTCCATATTTTACTGTATTATAAGTTTAAATTATCCACATTAGAGGATTTTAGCATTTCAGGTCTGCGTAATAGAATAGAAATAGAATAGCAACTTTTACTCTCATTTTGACAGGAAGGGAGGAATATAATGAATATGCACTACAGAAGATGATTAAAGAAAAGTACCAATTCCACGACTGACCATTTTCAGTATATTTACAAGTAGTTCAACATTTTCATCACAAAAATTTTTTATAATATGAAGTGGAAATTGAATTGCAAAATGATTACAACTAGGAAAAAGCTCCCAGAAACTGAAAATGGGGTGAAAGGTGTACGCTGGCACATCATGGGGGCTCACACAAGATGCTGCCTTCAACAGAAAACACATTGAACCCACAGCTGGGGACACCTCCAAGATGCAGAGCTAATGTTAAGGAAACACCAACCCTAATCAGTCAAGATTCAGAAAGGATTTTGTCTCAACAGAAGCCCTTTGGCAGCTGCACCTTTGGAGGTGTCTGTGGTCCAGAACCTCAGGCATGAGCCGCGTACCTTCCTCCCCCCAACCACCAAGAAGGGAAAGCCTGTTACCCAGCTCAGAAGTGAGCAGTACCACATCAGTTCTCAAAGAGAGCTTCAGAACCATTCCATATCAACTGCTCCCTTTGCCCTATCTCACACAGCACTTAAAAAATGAGATATATATTACGGAAGTACAGGCACTGTGGTACACCCCCACCTCAGAGTATTTTTATGCTGCAGTACACAATGCAGCATAAAAGCTGTGGTGTAGGAGTACATACCCTGATGTTCAGTGTGAAGAGAGTACCACGTCATTATTTGAGCCAGGACCCACGCCAGCTTCACTGCAGCCTTGGAGACCTGCCCAATCTACATTTGATCCAGCTGTTTTGAGAGCTGTTCCTCCAGCAGCAGCAGCAAAGCCCACTGGGTTCTCTGGTGTGGTTTTTTCCATCCTTGAGAGTTTTAAAGACCCAACTGGGCAAAGCCCTGAGAAAGCAGGGTTTGAACTCAGAACCGACCACGTACTGAGCAGGAGGCTGGACTTCCCAAGTTCCCTTCCACCCCAAATGTAGCAAGCCCATGCCACAGCCTGTACTGCTTTAACTAATCCTACCGTCAGTGCTCAGACAGAGGTGATGAGGTGGTCAAGTTCACGCTTGTTTCTCTGTGCCACAGCCACAACTCTAATTCTAACATAAGCCTATGAGCTCTGAAATTGGTGACTGTGGCAAACCTGAGCAAAGGTTCACCTGGCAACGCAATCCTCTCTAAGTGTGGGATGTACTTGGTACGGGTTTAATGTCTGCCTTCCCAGAGGCAAATCTAAGTGGGAAAGCCAAGTCAAAGAAGAAAAAATGGATTTAAAGACCAGTCTGTTTGATATTGGTCTTTCTGTTGGCCAGTGGGGAGATTTTCTGAAGGTCCAAGAGGATTTGGACACTTAAACCTTTGAGCAGAAACAGGACACATAACCTCTGAGGACTTTTTACTCCCTTCAGTGCAGATTGAGGTTTTCTGACCCTCACTAATAACACGGGAAGGTTGTTCCAAGTCCCAATCCCAGTTTAGAACAAAGGCTCCAAATAGGTTCAAGCATTAGTTGTTACACTGCAGCTATCCTGGATTGATGCCACCTGCAAGAAGTGATTAGGGTCCGCTTTTGGGGAAAATAACAGCCCTGGTGACAGAAGCCAGCACATGAAAACACAGACCTGGCAAGTGCTGAGGAATAATAGAGGAGTTGTCCACCGAAAATGGGCTGTGAACATGCAGGAGGCTGGCTGTAGCATGACACAGGGTCTGCCAGCCCATGAAGTCTCTGGAGGCCATACTGGGTTTGGCTTCCATTAAGGTGAATTTTCTCCATAGTAGCTGGTATAGGGCCATGTTTTGTATTTGGGATGTTTCAGTTACCTCTGAGCAGTGCCCACACAGTGTCAAGGCCTTTTCTGCCTCTCACCCCACAGTGAGCAAAACTGGGGGTGCACGAGAGGTTGGGAGGGACACAGCCAGGACAGCTGACCCCAGCTGACCAGAGGGACATCCCAGACCATGTGGTGTCATGCTCAGCATATACAGCTGGGGCAAGAAGAAGGAATGTTCAGACTGACGGCGTTTGTCTTCCTAAGCCACCGTTATGGCTGAATCCCTGCTTGCCGATGGGAAGTGGTGAATGAATTCCTTGTTTTGCTTTGCTTGTGTGCACGGCTTTTGCTCTACCGGTTAAACCATCTCTACCTCAACCCGTGAGTTTCCTCATTCTTACCCTCTGATTCTCTCCCCCATCCCACTCGGGGAAGTGAGCAAGCAGCTGTGTGGGGCTGAGCTGCTGGCTGGGGTTAAACCAAGACCGACCAGGCTGACAGAGGGAAATTAAGAAAATTCCAGAGCAACAGGAAGAACTCCTGAGAGAGCAGATTATTTGGGAGGACTTTAGGCACGGTCCTGTTTAAAACCTTCTTTTCTTTAATTGCTGCTGCATTCAGTGAGTATGTAACTCTTACGGGATCCAAAGAACGCAGAGGATCCCATATTGCACTGCAATAAAAGCCCTACGGGGAAAGACCCCAACCTACACCCCGTGAGTCCCGGGAGAGCCGCCCTGCCCTGCCCGGCCCGGGGGCGGGCCTGAGGCAGCTGCCAGCAGGCGGCGCCCGTGCACCGCTGGTGGCGACCCCGCGGCTCCCCGCGTCCCCCTCCACCGCGGGACGAGCGCCACCCGCGAGCCCCCGGCGCGCCGCAGCCTTCACTCTCCGGCCGGGGCGGGGTAGAACCGCCCCGCAAACAGCAGTGAAAGCGGAGCGCGCCGCTCCTCATCCAGGCGCTGTTGGCGACGCTCGGTCGCGGCCCAGCGGGTGGGATTTTGCCGGATTAGGGGGAAGAAGATGTATGGGAAGAGGCGTCCCTGAAGTGCAGAGGCTTTCAGCGTTCAATTTGAAGGCACCAGTATGGATTTCGCACCAGTGATGCTGCTCTGCAGCTCCTGACTGATACTCTGATTGCTCTGAGAACCTAATTCCCTCACACCAGGAACAGAAAACCCCGCTAACACAGCTTGCTCTCCATTACGTCTCACATTAAAGCTCCTGAGGCATTTCTTCATTTTCATTGTCGACTTTGGACAAAACAACATGATACTGGGATAAATATAAATGAGAGAAGAGGGGGTAACAGACCTCTGACTCCCCCAGCCTGTACTCCTGCATCATGGCTGTGCTCAGCTTCATTAGGGTTGTGCTTGTTCCAGATGTAATATAATATTGATGACAAGTTCCTCTGGACCAAGTTGTCCTTTTCTACAAATTCGCCTACGCTGAAAGATGCATTATATAGGATTATTCATCAAAACACACGCTCTCCTTACAATGCAAATCTCATAGGGTGAATAAAGATAAACCAGAGTTTGGTGAAATGATCCATGAACCTTATTTGCTCATCAAGTTTCAAAATTTAATATACTGCACCGGTTTTCAGAAGCTTTTGGGACAGCTCTTCCCTTATTTAATATTTTTCTGACAAGTAACAGGGCTAAGCTGTACCATCACACGTCTGAGTCTTGTTTATGGCTTCACCACAGTTTAAAATAGCAGCATGACTTACTTACAACAGGTATAACATTTCAGTGAAACACCACGATATTGACTGTTTACATGTCAGAATTATCTCTCATCAAATGTGCCTTTCTCTAGCCCAAAAGACAGGTTGTGTCTTCCCTTGTGGCCTCGCATAATGGAAGGACATCATTCACTCTTCATCTTACCTAAATGCAAAGTAAATACTTTCATCCAAAGCAGTTTGCTTTCTATACAGCGGCTTAGGAAATAAATACTTCCACCATCTATCACTGTTTCAAAGGCAAGTGTTCTGAAATAACTCACTTTGGGTCATCTTCCAAAGCCTGGCAGGAAATAAAAGTTCACAGGGATGTCAGTCATTGCATTCCAGGTACCACACATCCCCCTCAGCCTCGTTATCCCAGTTTTGGCAGAGGAGAGGCAAATACTTACCTGTCCAACAGTCTCAGCTACAGCAAATTGCTAGGTTCAGCCTAACAATTTATGTATTCCCTCAAGTATTCCCTTTTTGCAGTTTTCAGCTGTACTGGTAGCACTTCCAGAGACCAATCCCTCAAAAACAGGGGCTGAGGAAGATATCTGTCATCCAGAAGGGGTTTTTCGTTGTCATTTCATACAGCTTTTCATTTCCATCTCAGCTTAATATGGGCACTTATGTTGGTTTCCTATCCATTTAGTGAAATCAGTTTGAAATAGTTTCCTTTAAACAACTGTAGCAGCACATCCAAACAATCCTCCCACAATCTCCAGAGTTGTGCCTCCAGGACAGCATCAAAACAGCCAGTGGGAGTGCTTGATTAAGAGCAGCAGTTTTCATGAGTGGGTGAAAAAGAGTCAGGTTCAGGACAATCAGATCTGGTCAGGGCTGCCTGGGGAATGGCCCTTGTGGAACCATTGAGCAGAAGAAAAGGATTGCCTGGGACCACATCAGCCACCACAAAAAACATGAGCTCTGTGCAGCTCATGTGTACCATGAGCTGGTAATCAAAGGGAGAAAGAGTTCAAGAACAGCAGCAGTCCCTGAGCTGTGAGCAGGAGGGTCAAAGTGCCCAAGAGGCAAGAGGATGCATGCCTGTGACAAAAGTTGGGTGAGCAAGCTCAGTTTTGCTCTAGTCACCTTTGCTGAGTTGCAGAGGACAGTCTGTAACTCCATGGGTTTCCCTTTGTCAGCATTCCTCAACCTTTTAGTGTATATTTTGTTCTTCAAATATCCATGGCACTACTTCACACTGAATAGGGGTCCAGCAGCACCATTACAAAGAGGTCAGAGGGCCGTTCTAAAAGCTGAGCTTGGCAACTAAACAGGCAAAGCGTTGCTAGCTTTATAAAGGGCATTTTGGCAAAACTGCAAAACATGCGCGTAACCTTATGACTGCCCACTGGCACAACAGCAACTGAGGGCAGCAGCCACTGCCATACAGGCACCCCCATGCAAGCATCCCATAGGACAGCAGTGCCTGGTGCAGCCCAGGTCCATCATGTTATTTTCAGGTGGTTCAAGAGTGACAAGCAATTACATGTTTTGTTACAAGTTGCACACACAGTTTTTACTTCACTTTCTGAGTTACTACCAAAACTACAGAATCACTTGGCCAGCTCCTCTGCTTCCCATTCTCCCTCCCATCTGACCATTTTTGAAACCTCATGGTGGACTTTAACCATGTTTGACATGTTTTGTCCTATAACCTGATGCTCACTAGACACAAAAATCTCTGTGAACGATTCACCTTAAATCAAGATAAAGCCAAATTCTACCCCATTAAGGCTGATCACGGAGCACTTCCAACTGCTGCAAGACAAGGGGAGAACAGCCTTACACCATCCTGGTTTTGTTTAGGAACCAAGTAATAGCTCACTGAGTAGTTTAATAAGTTACGATGTGCACAGTTACTGCCTGCAAAACGCATGAATGTGCAGAGTAAATGACACCACCACTTTCTAACCTTACCAGGAAAGCTTCCCTGTGGACAGCTTCAAGATCTTGCCTGAATGACAGCGAGTTCATAGTCAATGACAATGAACAACTTAGAGGGGAAGGCCAAGCTGTTGGCTGGAAGGAAGCTGTGAAGAAGCACGATAAAAGAAAATGCTTCTTCATGGTGCACATCTACTGTCTTTCTGTTGGCAGTGATATGGAGTTTACAGAAAGCCACAGGTTCAACTGGAAATGAAGGCAAAAAGGAAAGGGAAACGTAACACAGTTGAGAAAACCGAAGCCTCAAGTTTAGGCGTAATGGCTTTTCTAGCTGCTCAGGACCTGTCTCCTGTCCTGCTTTCCCCATGGTGTGGGCCAATGCTTAACGAGGTTACACAGACTCCCTCACTGGTTTATGGACACCATCAGATGGGCATAGGAGGTAATTACACAAAACAGCAAAAGGAAGTTTGTTCTGCGGACAAAAAGCCCCCTCCTCCTCAAATTTCCACCTCAGTTGGTACCACGCTTCTGGATTGCAGGGTTTTCAGCCCTTTTCACCCCCTTCCCTCAAATAAATCCCGTCAGTCCAACCTCTCCCAATAGTTAAGGTTTTGAGCAATGCCAAACTACTCTGCGTCTGGCACTTCCCACTTGTTTTCACACTCCAGTTCTTCACAGTATGCACAGCACACAGGACATGCTGCCTTGCCAAAAGCTCCCATCAGTACTTCCCCTATCGGGATAACAAGAAAGGGCATTTTCACTGACGTTTTCTCACCTCAGAGCTCAGCCCCATGCTGTAGCTCCCTGTTTCCTCTGTCATGTCCGTGTCCGTGGCGGGGGG
>JAOEHY010006414.1:0-51672 GCA_025447955.1 Psilopsiagon aurifrons | reverse complement strand
TCTGTCAGGTCCGTGTCCGTCCCTCCCCCCCCCCCCCCCTCGAGTACCTGTGCAAGAGGCTACCTAACTTATTTGTGTGCAAACAGATGGCAGAATCCTTTTGGTTCGGAGTGCAGCATGCAGGATGACTGCTGCTACAGGGCGGTCAAACTGCCCTCTAAGGAGTCTCCACCAAAAAGAATCCTCCTAGCACACAGCACAGAGAGCTGTACAGATGAATCCAGCCTTCAAAGACAGGTATCATGATTAAGGCAGGAATTACATTTCCTCCTGCCATACATGAGTGCTTCTCACCTTACACAGATCCATCTGAGCTCTTTATCCACAGCCTTACAGAAGGCAAAACTTTTCATGTTAAATATTCCATGGTGGATATTTGACCCTCTTAACGAGCAGGGAGCCATTCAGTTGTTTTCTTAATGAGCAGGGAGCCACGGAGTTGTTTTTCTTTTAATCAAAGGTCTCCCTGCTAGTGAGAAATGCACTGAATTGCATTGAAGTGTTATTTTCTTTCTTGCATTGAAATGTTACTTTAGTTTGCTTCCTAATAAAACCCAGTTAATCTGCACTGTTTTAAAGGCACTTCTAAACGGATTCCAATAAACCACAGACTGAAAGGGAAGAATACCTGGAATAGAAATTTTTATGCTAGGAGTCTTCATTGTCTTCTGAATAAGAGATATACACCAGGATAAACCATTTCAAGGGACTAGACTGAATTTTCCCTACAAATTGTGTGCCTCCTCTCTCCTTTCAGAACAACTTTCCCTTTTTATAACCTGCAGCAGGCAAATTATGCAGTGTTGATTTGTGCAGCTATCCATAGCAGATACTCAAGCATGCTGTATTCATTTCATCATTTATAAATGCGTTTTACAGCCCCCAAACTAGACCTGTGAATATTTCATAGTATCACAGAATAGTTAGGGTTGGAAGGGACCTTAAGATCACCTAGTTCCAACCCCCCCCCCACCACCACCACCATGGGGGGCACCAAGCCCTCAGAAGTGATATTCTCCATTCTAACAGAAACCAAGTCTGTTAAATGAGAACAACTAAGATACTTCAATTAATTTTTATTACTTCCCCAAAATAATAACAAGTAAATCTGGTCATTCTAGTCACTTTTATCTTCTTTTCCTTCTACAAGTAGGAGGGGTTACTCTGAACAACTGGAGATGTGTTGTCTAGGTGGGCACACCCAGCCACCCAAAACTAAAGAATGTTCTTCCCTTGCAACATCTGTAGATAAAGCTCACCTCCAACCCTCCGATTCAACAGGTGAGGTGCAAGACGCAATGCATTCTTCTTGTCCCACTTGTCTGTGACCCACCGTATCTCAGAAGCAAGACGCTTGAATAGAATTAGAGTGAGACAGGGCAGCCCATGTCAACTCCATGTTTGGATAATGCGTTTTGTTTTCTTTCCTCAAATAAACTATCTACTTCTCTAGTTAGTGGTCTCTCACCAATAGTATAGGAGAGGAGCTGAGTAACCCTTTACACTAATATAAAACATGCACAAGAGCCCATTGTACCCTGTAATCCATGGGTCAGGATTCACTGCAGCAGTGGAGTGATGCACAGCAGGTGCACCTCCTTTATGACTACTTCACCTTCCTACTGCAATTGTAGGACAGGTGAGGCTCTGCAAGTGGAACCAATGATGAGGACAATGGTCCTGCACTTGGGTCATAACAATCCCATACAACACTTCAGGCCCGGGGAAGAGTGGATAGAAAGCTGCCCCATGGAAAAGGATCTGGGGGTGCTGGTCAGTACAGGTGCAGGAAAGTGACCTTGCACTGACCACCAAATCTTCAGAATGATTTCTGCCTCAGTGTTCAGATGTGGTTCCATGTATCTGCTGGCTGTCTCACAGACCATCTTTACTTTGCTGTTATTATGGAATAAAAAAGCAGGGTCACTCTCCTGAACCTGTAAATGCTTTGCTTCAAGTCTGAGGCTGTCACCACATTCCCTCTCTGCCATGAGGAAAGAGCACGTTGCTCTCTCCTCTTCCACGCACAGGTAAAACAGCCCTGTATCTTAGATTTCCAGCAAAAAACTTGCTTGTTGTTAAAGCTGACAGTATTGAAAGACTGCAGTGGATGGAACATGCATTGCACCATCCTAGTGTTTTCTCAACTCAATCTCAGTATGAAGACTTCTTGTGGGAACTGGCAATACCAGTCCTGCAGCAGTGATGTTTCTCAAGTTCCTGTGCAATTGTCTGCCTTAGACTAAGGCCTGAGATTAAATGAGCTAGAGATTACTAAAGCCAAGTCCTTGCTTAGTTTCACCTCACGATAAACCTGATCCCGTGTTACCTCCACATTGCATTGTGCTGAAAGAGTTCTTGTGATGCTGAATGCACAGGTGCTGAAAATCACTCAAGACACAGCAGCGGTAAAAAGAAAACCCCAAACCCATACAAATCCCATACATGTGGCTAGGTGAAATACTGTGTGAACACTTTCAAATGTGACTGTCTACCTTTGTTCAACAAGGCAAAAAGTTAATACACTGTATGCCTTGGAGCTTGAAAAGCAGCTCCAAAACATACAAAAAGTCAACTCCAGTCGGTTATAAAAGCCTACAAAAGTACAAATATTAACAAATGCAGGGAAACTTTGTTTCCGGCAAAGCAGAAGCTAACACAGTCCCCTGCTGGAAAAATACTGTAAAAACATGCTACTTCTGTATTGCTCCTCTATGTCTACAGCAAACATTGGCTGCTTGACAGGCAAGACATGTCTAACAAAGCCTGAGCCATACACTGGCTATGGGAAAAAATAAATAGTTTGGGAAATCTCACCAGGCCTACATATAACATCAGACAGGACATTAGGGAAACGTTCTTCACCAAGAAGGCGGTCGGTTACTGGGACTGGCTCTCCTGGGCAGCAGTCATAGCACCTACGATACACACATCACAAACTTCAGGTCTATTCAGATAGAACAGGCACATAGACAAGTATTTTACTTGATTTATGCAGCAATCTGATTTTCTCATGTTTCTTGCTTCCTTCCCTTTCAATATCTTCTGACTTTGACCTCCTCCATCTCTTGCATTACCCTAGCAGGTCAGGTTCTCAATGGAAGTGAAAATTCCTCAGTGCAAGATAGTTAAGATCCTCCTTCTTAACTCTCGAATCAACCCTTGCTTTGTTTTCTTGTATTTGGCTATTATAAAAGACAATGAAAAAGCCTTTCAGGATGGTCTAACAGCTATTAAATACAGAGGTTACCTGTATGAAAGGAAAAAAAAAAAAAGGGGAGAGCAATTTTCCTTCTTAACCTCATAGCCCACATATTAGATGAAAGGTAGCACTTCATAGAACACGGGAAAAGAATCATGGTTTAATTACAACAATGTAGCATAAACACTTTAGTAGTCGATACCAGGATATTACTGTGATGTCTAACCTAAGCTTGAGCTCTCCACAAATACCGTAAACAGACACTCTAAAGTTCCCAAAATGACTGGCATTAAGAAGGTTTGTACAAAGGCAGTCAGTTGTTCAGTCTTTAAGATGTCATGACATGGTGAGACAAACACGACACATACATCAGTAAGTACAGAGAAATGTTATGCTACATTTTAGACAGCTCAGAACTGAAAGTGCTTCACATCTACAGGATAAGAAATGGCTTCATCTCCTCATCCCTAAATGATGAGAGCAAAGAAATAACCCTTTAATAGGTTAAATAAACAGTGCCCTATTTATCCATGCTTATATAAAGTCTGCAACAATTCAGAAGGTTCATGATGAAATATACAATCTATATACAGTATAACAAATTGTCCAAGAAAAAAGTCCAGATACTCCTTGGTTCCCAAAAGCCTGAAGCTTGTTCTCCACACTAGAGGCAAAAGCTACCTAACAGGATTAGGTGGTTCTCCTTTTTCCTTTTCTTTTTGGTAAAAAACAGTCATCCCAATCCACCTTGAATAAAATCAGTCCCTAAATCCTGGTCGTATTCAGCAACTGCTTAATCCCAGTGTTTAAGGCATGTTCAGTAGAAGTCAGTATAGGGGTACAGTCAGAAATCACAATAACCACAGGTACTAAGAGTCAGCAGATTTACATAACTCCACTCTTCATAATGTAATGTCAAGCAAACTGTTACGATGGAAGCTGTTCCTGAGTTTAAATTTGCTAAATACTAAGATGAATGTTTTCCTTTTTCACTTCTTCCTCTGCAATGCGCGTGCTCAACTGAAAATTAGAATTTGCTTTGCAAAATAGCTTGAACGTCAGAAAATAAAACTGTTAGAAAACTAGAATTATATGGGTATTCCCAAATCTGAATGTAGACAAGATGGCATAAATTTGCAAGGTTTAGTATCTCTTAGCTTTTAGTAAGAGTATCTTCTAAATATGAAGATACATATGAATGTCAGTCCATGCTTTTGCACAACTTCAAACAACAGAAAAAAGATTTTGGTACTAAGAATTTTCATAAATTTGAAGTTCTGTGAACATACGTAACTGATACTGCAGAGATTTTTAGTTTTCTTATCTAGTCTCCTCCTTCAGAATTAGATGAAGACATTTTGAAGTTGTGGGAACACAAAATACCTAGGAATATATTCAGCATTTAAAATCAGAAACTAATTGTCTATTCAGATACTTTAGTATCCATTCCACAGAACTGCTTCTCGAGTATGTAATCATTGACATTATTTCCTATTTAAAAAAAGCTGTTCTTGGCTGAGAAAAGCGGATAGCTGTTAAAAATAGATTTTTCATGAGACTCACAATGTGCATGACAATTCTTAGCACCCTGAACATCCTGGGTCCAACTCATTAAAGTTCATACAAACATTTGCTCAAGTCCGAGCATTTAATTCACAGGAGTTAAAGGGCACTAGAAACTTGGGATGACAAGAAGTGTGACTCAGGTCTGTGCCACACCTGCACTTCTGACTACCAGCTGAAGAAAAACCCCTTAAAAAATTGCACCATCTGGAATTTAACCCAAAGTTTGGCAAAATCAATGAAACATGTACAGTGAGCTTTAATGGGATTAGTACTTTAAGTGCTCCAACGGAAGCAGTGATGTAGCATCTCCTATTTTAAATACAAGAAAGGACTGCAGTAATTTCACCTATCAGACTAGGGAATAAATCTTCATTTACGTATTTTCAAATCTGTCAACAGTGCAAATTATGAATTACAGTATGATTAAAAAAAAAATCTTATTTCCAGATTTGTTTCCATTTAAATCCCAGTAGGACAGAAACTAGCAACATGCTGACGAAACAAGGTGGGAAAGAAATGACTGCTTCCACAGCCTGGAAATTCCAGAGAGTGTTACACAGTGGTATAAAACCAAAGCTTTGAATGAAGTTTGGCCTAGCCCATGTGTTGTGCACAAAGGTTAGCTACAATTTAATTGTTGTGACTGTAAAATATAAATAGCAACAATTTATTCACAAAATTCTGGATTAGATTGATTTTTGTTTGCTTTAACAAACTGTATGATCTATTAAATTATCAGCCACCTGCATGTTTAAGCACAACAATAGAAAATGTAGTACATAAACACCTAAAAATCACAGTCATAAAAAGCAGGCAAGTACATCAGTCTTTTGGTAGCCAAAGCACAACGGATTAGTCCAAACAAGCGTACGCGAACACAGATCATGGCCATTAATTGTGTTTAAAATTGTTTCTACTGTCAATAAACAATTTTCTGTATTTTAATACTGTTCTTAAAGAATTGTAAACCCTTTAAAAATGTATGCACAGACATAAATAACAGTGAAGGATTTAAATACAGTGGTCAACAGGAAAAACAGGACTTTAAATTTGCATGTGTAATCAGTGGGTAATTTGGAACAAATCCATAATTAACCACAAAGAACTCCAACCTTTCGTGGGTAAGACACTACTGTCATCACTCCTAACACTTGCGACCATTATAGTAACAAGAGAAAGAAAAACAACCCCAACACATCAGCCTTGATACATCAATCACATATGCATTCAAAATTACAGATATTTACAAGAAAAATATATATTTAATTAAAAAGCCACTGAAAAACATGGACTTTTAGTCAGGTGCTGCACTTTCTGCAAAATGAGGTAATTTAGATGCAAATTAGTTTAGTAGAGTTCAGGATCCACGGTCTCCACACTTAAAAGTACAGATTGCTTCAGTAAATGGCTTGACTGTTTCTGCATGTTCAGAGCAAGAAATCACTAGATCCAGTTAAATCCTGTTTTGTAGTGCTCTTGATGCAACACTGACTAATGTCAGAAGGCTTCCCAGCTCAGCTTTACAACTGATCTTTCAATAGAAAGGAAAAGGGGGAGAAGGGAGGGAGGGAAGAAGGAAAAAGAAAAAAGAAGAATAGTTATAAGTTGGTTTCATCCCAAGATGGATCATTCATGTTCTTTAGAACTTTTCTAACAAGCTTCTCCAAGTCCTTGCGAGCTCTTTGTTCTTCTTCTAATGATTTCTTCATCTTCTTGTTATCCTGTTTAATAGAACAGATATATTACTGGTTTGGTTTTCGCTGGTTTTTAACAGCTGTTTTTCTGACCACACATACAGTGTCAACTACAAATTCTGAAGGCTCTTCTCAGTAAGACTGCTATTAGCTGTTCAAAAGAAAAGCCTTCTATTAAAATTTCACAAGTTACACACAGTTACTTCACACAACACAACTAAAACCATCAAATGGAAACTGAGCTATTTTCTGTTTATACTTAAGGGTCCTTTATAATGCAGGTGCTAGTAACAGATAGCAAATAATCTTGAATTCTTTTGCTCAGATCTGATCAACGAAGAGTAGAATGTGTTTGTTGTTAATGGAAAAGGGAAATGGAGCAATTAGTAGAACAAATATCCTCTCTGAGAGCCTCCTGTGATTATAACTAGTTTCATAACCCCAGAAAAAGCTTCTTAAAACTTAATGCAAGTTAACTTGCTTCATTAGGAAAGTAAATAGTTGAAGAAGTACCCTGAAAACCATTATGTTCTCTGGGAAGTATTTTGTGGCTCAAGTTTAAACTAGGGAGATGACTACCAGCAGTCTAAGAGGAGCCAGAATTTCAGGGAACACCACCCCTGTACATGTATATTAATGAGTCAGTTCTCAGTATTTAATGCCCCTGGGTAATAGTGGAATACCCTGAACAACAGGACCATAAGGATGTCATTGACCAAACCACAGTAATGCTTACATTGTTTAATCCTGCACAGGCCAAGGTGATGCTGGCAACAGTAGGGAAGCAACCAGATGACAAGACAACATTATATTAGGGCCTCAAGACAAGATGAATGTTTAACAAGCACAGGTCTGCAATCCAGTGGTCCCACTGAACGCCTATCAGCTGTCATTTACAGATCAACAGCAGCCACTTTATTAACTCCATTCCCTCCTCAAGTCTTTTGAGAAACTCAAATTTCTTTTCTTGTGGGTACAGACTTAATTTCTTCTCATTTATGTATTTATTCAGCGCCAGTTCAGCACTGCACTATTCAAGTGTAGTGCCTGTGGAGCAACAGCTATTAACAACCTACAGAAGCTGCAACGGAAGATCCTCCATAATTTCCCCATGTGACAAAGCAGCACCCTAAACCTGAAGCTCTCATTTAAAAAAGGCCATGTGATAAAGACACTGAAAAGGACTCTCATCTCTGGAAATCAGAGGTTTTAAGAATCGATTTGTAAGAAGTGTTCAGGTTGCTGAAAGACCTAAACAGATCCAGACATTTATGTTACTGAAATGATACATTCTAGAGCAAATGCTATTTCTCTATGAGCTTATTCTGCCAGTGATACAGCAGATTTGAATTTGCTTAATGCTTTCAACATTTGAAAAGCTGTAACACCCAAGCTTAAATGAAACTGAGCTTAGTAAGCCACCTCAGAGAGAGGATACTTAATGCTATTCTCAAAGGTTGCTACTCCAAGAACTGATGACAACTACAATAAAGGGTGCTTTTTGTCAAATTGATTTGTTTCACTTTTAAATGTGAATCTAGTCCAAAATTCAAGTTCATTCTTGTCAATCAACATAAAAGCCATATTTATTTCTATAAGCAGTCTTAGATCTTTCCATTTTCCCTGTTGCTATAACTGTAGCAAGTTACCAACCTGTCTTAACTCCTGTACTTCATCCTTTAATGCATATACTGTGTCAACAAGGCTTCTAAAATGAAAAAAAGAACGATCTGTTATAACAGTTTTCAGAAATATACATTTAAATCTATTATTAAACAAAATTACTAAATGAAATGCATTAAAAACCCCACAGCTAATAGCCAATTTTAAACTTGTGTTAAAAAAAGGTCTCTTATCCTGACTTATACTCGGAAAGACAAGGACCTGTTACCAGCTTGTGACAAGATACACCTCTCAAGCACATACGGACCTATACTGGTTTCTGAATTACAGCTTTCTGTAAAAGAACTGTATTCCACTTCGACATACAACTTACCTCAAAGAATTAGAATGATGCCATACACTAACTAGATGACATCTTTTTAATATTGAAACATTTGGAAAAATTATTTACAAGTGAAATGTATCACTTCTTGGCACAAAAGGTATAAGCTGCATAGCATATAAAAAGAAACCAGACTACAAGAATTTAAGTGAAGGCCAACCGCACTTAAGACTGGCAGCATACTCCAAACTGCTCTGTTCCCTACTACAAATATACCATACACACACTACTATAATGGGAGATAGGAGGAGGAAGAAAAGTGCAAAGTTTACTAGTTTAATCCACCATTCATTAAATGTTCTCTTACTTCTCTTCTATAACAGTCTGACCATTACTTTTAGTTTCTTCTACAATAATTTTTTCTTCTTCTGGAAGCAGGACTTGAGGAGCTGATTCTTTACGGGAACCTGTTGTAAAAATAAATTACATAATGAGCAACTCACAAATACTGCTGGGGCATTTTAAAGATGATTATTTCATACACTGCATGATACACCTGCATGACCAAGGTGTATCACTTTCCATTTCCCCCTTCCCTTCACACACACAAGTTATCAACGTATCTTTCTATATTTGAAACCACAGCCTTGCAACAACAAAAAATTGTCTTGACATTCCTATCCTGCTGCTGCCATTGTCATCACGTGTCACTGATGGGGATGCTACACTGTTCAACAAACAGTGCACCACTCAACTAGTAAAAATATTCACCACAGCTGACTCAAAGAGATAGATGTGTTTAAGTAATAGCAATTTAAGCCTCAAGGACAGATTCTGATCTCACACTGATACAAATCCAAGAAGTAATTCCACTCTCAACCAGATACTCTATCAGTAAGGAACTGTGGTATCAAATGATAGTGATGGAAGGAACAAAAACTTAAAACCCTTTTCCCTGAAACATTATGAAGAACACACTTGTGTGTGTGCACATACATATACAAACACATACGCTTACAGATAACCTTTTAGTCCTATAATAAATTCCTACCCAGTGCAATACACACTTCGTATTTAATGCTTTTGATAGCACTTAATGGCTTGACAAAAACTCAAAACATTCAAACCTCTTCAAAATATTTTCCACAATAATTACAATTTATAAGATCAAGATAAAACATACAGATTCTAAGAAAGTAGCTCTGAATAGAAAAATCTACAGCTCAGAGATGTGCAAATGTTCATATATACATAAAGCATATTCTGGAAATGCTATTTAATTAGGCTGCAACAAATCACAAGCTTTTTTTAAAGGAAGATCTGTAAGTAAACTGCTGTCTAAGTATTTGTTCAGAATTTAAACACAGCAGATAAGGCATTACAGTTTTTGCGTATCTCAACAAAGATACCATTTTTAACAAGCAAGGTGTACTTGCCTGCCAGTTCATTGTGATGAATTTTCATTAACCAGGAATGTCTAAACACTAGTACAGTCTGAACTGATAACTAGGTACTACAGGGTACATGCCTGTCAGGAGAAATTATTTAGCTCTTGTGGAACAGCCGCTTTGTGATAAATGTTTTGTTTGCTTGGGTTTTTATGGTTCATGATAAAAAAATAACCTAAACATACAAAAATTGAAAGAAATCAAGCTCATTGAAAAATACTAACTTCCCTAACAGCGACAGTCTGGAGATCTGAACAATGAGCTTGCAGGGACTGTAGTTTAGTAATATCTATTATGCCATTTCAACTATTTCAGCAAACAGTGACAAACATCCTTTAATGAAGAAAACTGTTTCCTTAAGCTGGCAGTAAAGATCTAACATATCAGTATGAGATGGCCAAAATTTTATGGAATAATAGCAACTGCAGATTTGAGAACAGCATCTTGTCCTTGAAAGCTGTTCATCTTACAGAATGAAGAAATCTTTTAAAGGCTAATACCCTTCCACCCACTTATTTTCTAAGAACAACCTATAAAAACAAGCACACCCAATCTCTGTATGGAGCTCAAGGACATTTCCCTGTTTGCACTTGTCAATCTCTAATTGTAAAAAGTTGTCTTATCTTTATTGAAGTTAACTGGTCACTGCTCTGCTTTATTAGCCTGGGAGGTAACACACGACACCCAGCTAACTGTTATTTCAGGAATTAGTTGGCAGCAGCTGCTACCATTTTGGGTCTTTGTAGCAACGTGGGGGAACTCAGCCCAGCACATGCTGAGGGAGACACTGACCAAAGGGAGAGAACTTCCACGTTTCTCACTCATGACTCCCTTCAACCAAATGGAGCTGCATATTCTATTTAACACTGTATAGAGCTGTGTTCAAATGTCTTTGCGTGGTCAGAGTAACATAGGTCCTTGTGAAGCAGAAAGAGCATGGAGCAGACAACTTTAAAAAAAGTCTCAGCTGTACATTTATATACACACATGCATGTCAAACAGATGTCTACACAGCACATCTTGACCTATGTACAGCAGAGAAGTAAGCCAACACTTAGTACTACCGAGACATAAAATGCAGTTTCATTAAAAACAGTGTTCGCCGACTTGATACACACAAGCTCACAGAGCACATGTACACACACAATGCAAAACTGCTGCTGTGAACGCTGACCTTCCTGTGCCACAAAACATTAACTACTGCAGAACTCAAGATACCGCAAGTTTCACTCTCACCTTCATTGCTCCAGTACCCTCAGTCATACAACATTTTTCTCGGAACCCTCACTGCTCTTACAGCTTGTCCTTATTCACCTCCTCTCCCTCCCTTTCTCTTTTACCTTGGTTTGCTTTTTATGAGTTTTGGTGAGTTTTTTTGTTTGTTGTGGATTTTTTTTCCTGAAACCCCACAGCACTTGATGAGGATCAAAGGTACAAACACACAGCTCATCTATTCTGCAAGAAAGGACCCTGCCATCAGATGGGTAGAAAGCTACTTCACTGCCCTGCTTTTCTGCACCAATTATGCCAGAAGTTTTTTCCTTTTTCTGGCAATTTTCTGACAATTATCCCTCTACAAGGAACCTGAGAGTCATCACATTACTGGCATTCGGCAATATTCCCTAAACTATACTTTGTATCTCTACCTAGTTCTTATACCTGGCTCTTTATGTCTATCCTCTATGTGACCATTTCTCTCCAGAAAAGTTTACAAGCTACAGCTTTAGGACATGGAGAGGGTGGTGTTCTAGGACAGTGGGTATTTCACACTAAAAGGATGGAAAGAAAACTCCTGCAAACTCCTGCAACTTAGATAATCCTAGGCACCTCTTTGAGATGTATTCCACATTTTTATGAAGTAGGACAGAAGAATCAAAAGTCACTTCAGTTCACTCCACCTGCCATTCCTCATTCGTAAGCATCCAAGTTTCATGCTGAATTTTATTCCAAGACATGACTCTCATTCCAGACCAAACAGGCCAACAGACAACATTTAAACTAACCTCCAGCAACCCTGGCCCTCAATCACACTGGGAAAATACAAGCAAAAGTACTAGTTAAAAAAAATGACCTCCAAAAGCTGTACAAAACAGGGTTTAATTTTGCTTCCTTTTCCTTTTCTTGTAGAGTATTGGGAGAATTAAGGTGGAGGAGAGAAGAAACGATGTTGTTTGGCAAATCCAGACAATTACTTCAAGATTAGCAGACAAAAGTTAAGGCTGAGTAAGTGGCCATAATTTTTCAATGGGGAACTCGTAAATCCATGGTGTTGGAAAAATGGTCCCACTGTTTAGAAGTCTGGTGCATATTTAAGGCAAAATGACTTACCACTACAATCAAGATTCAAGCAAGTTTCCATCAATTAAATTCCATCAAGAAAATAAAGGTATCTTTATTCAATATTACTATCTCCCAATCCTAGAATGGAGAATAAAGAATTACAATGCTTTTTGCCAATACCATACCTTAAATTATTGGTTTAGCAAATTTAGCCTCCAGAGTAAAGCAAATAGCACAGCCCATCTGGCCTTCAGATCAGGGCTAGAGACCATAACAATACCCACTGCTTAATATGATTCAACACTTGAGATACAAGAAGAGGTCTGTGAGTAACAGCCCCCTCTCCTTTTAGTTTCCAGTGTCCAGATCCCCTTTCCAGACTAATCCATCAGCCAAGCCAGCAAGCAATTCTGAGCATTTCTGGAAAAAAGCAAAGCTGAAGCCTGTTTGTGTATTTATGTGGCTGAAAGACTTCACGACAGAAGTTCACTTGCTATCTGCCTGGAATCAGTAGGACATAATTCTTTGCCCTGGAGTCTTAACACCACAACGGGAAGAAATCAGAGCGCAGACTGAATGCCACAGAGGCTCTCAGGGACCTCTGAAACCTAATTGAACGACCTCGCGACATCCTAAAAAAAATGGTTGATAGGGTGCCCTGCTGGTTCCAGACAGAAGCCAGGCTTCAGAACGAGCTGTACTGGTAATCAATCCGGTTCTCTGTTCTGACTCATTAAGCAGACACATGTAAACAGAGTCAGAAGTTTTGCACAGATCTTAACACACCAGAGAGGAGGGGAGCAGGATGAAAAGGGGGATGACATTCAGACACCTTTTTGCTTTAACAAGATATTAAGTCCCTGCCTATGTTCAAAGACCTTGTTGGTCCAAGAATCATTTAAGCCAAGAGTAAAATCTAAGCTGGTATTCACATCGCCCTCTTAAAGAGGCCAACCTCAGGGCCTCAGTGAAAAGCCAGTCCCCAGTCAATCAAGAACAGGGTTCCTTCTGCCAGCTGGTCATTCGGATAAGGCTCAACCTAGGTACTTTCACAAAGAGCATGCATTCTTCCAGCAACTGTGAGGGTCCTAATTTAAGCTATGGAAGTTCGATGTATGGTGATGGTGGTTAATTAAAGAAATGCATGGCACAATCCGAGGCCATCGCAAATGATTCTGTTGCACAGCTTTTAAGTATTGCTGCTTTCTTCACTTTTTCATTCCTTACTTGTGATTAGGAGAGGTTAGGAGGGGAACAAGGCACAATAAAGGTCAAAAATTAGAAGCAGTACTTGTAAATGCACAATTCTGGTTTTCACTTTACTAGGCTCTCTTCATAAGCTAAGAAGCTCTTTGAAATTACTTGCTTGAGCATCAAAGAAATCTGACTTGCCACTGAAAAACAAATATATGCATACACAAGTGCACAGATCTACCATTAGCCACTGGTATATATGGACATGTAAATTTCCTGGAGAAGCAAGTGTTAGACAAAAAAAACCCACCACAATTACTTGCAATTTAAACCTTTGCATTTCATTGCATTAACTATATTAAAGATGTTAAAGTAGATGAGCAGAAATGTCAAATTAACCTTCTCTTTCTCAATGACTCTTTGATGAAGTCCTAATATGAAGAATCCTAGAAATGGTGCTCCCAGAATCCATCTGCATTGAGATTAAAACATTGGGAAAAAAAATCCTTCCTGCCACAGATCTGCCAAAGTCAAAAGGGAGCCCCTTGCGTACTGTTGTACAAATGAAACCAAATCAGAATCCAACCACCAGGATAAACTTAAATTCACTGTGTAAAATACACCACTGTCTGTAAATTCTTGGAAGTAACAAAAAAGGTTTGGGCATGAGTTTGGTTTGGGTTGATTTTGTTTGTTTGTTTCCTTGCTTTATTAACTAACAGCGATACACAAATAGGAAAAAAGCAGACATGACTGAAATGACAGATCTATGCAGTCTACAGCAAAATGTTTTGACAAGTAAAATAAAAATAATTAATTTGGACTGAAGCACATACAACTCCATATGTAAGTGTTCATCATAAGAACAGAATGAAGAGTTTGAAAGACAGACAGGCCATCTGAAGAAGTGGGATATTTTTAAGACAACATTTGGAAAGAGCTATCCCACTAAAAACTTCTTATATTTCACTAATGAACAATAAAAAAAAAAGAAATCCAGAAACAGGATTTTTTAGGGCTAAAACTGGAGTTGCTACAATCATAGCAAAAAAATGCTGACTTTTTAATAGAAGCAGATTACTTCATTTATTCTGAGGTAAACATTTCAGTATATTAGGTTATCTTTTTTTTTAAAAATCACTCCTATATGTGCTATCTTTTATGTAGAAACACTAAAGATCCCACCTGCTTTAAAGAGAAACATACTGTAATATGAAACCTTCAAAGTACATGAAATTATAGAAACCAAGATCACATTTATAAGGTTTCTCTCTAGTAACAGGACCTACAGAAGGAGATTTGAGATTGTTTCAATAATTCAGCCCATGCCTTTACCAAGAATACACCAATCCAAAAAATGAAAAAGAAATTAAATCAATTAAGGGGAGAGGGAGGCAACAGAAGAATATTCTATAGATGGCAACATCTCTGAATTGTTATTTAATAGAAGGAAAGAAAAAAGAAGACACGGAAGGATACATACTTCACATTACATTCAAATTCCTGTAGTTATCAACTACAGTAAACAAATATTACACACTTATGTCAAAAAAGCTTTCACTTCAGCATTTGATTCCTCCAGGAAGGGAGAGAAAAGAAGCGTGGGGAGAAGAGGAAGTTAAGTGTTAAGTTACAAGTTACGCTGTCCTTTCCCCCTGTGTAATAACTGAATATTAAAGTCACAGTCTAGCAAATGCAAAATTTATTTCAACTGTACATAACAGATGTCCTTTTTATATAAAACAAAACACTTAATCAATATATGCAACCACAAACAATATGCATACTGTACAGTACAATGCAACATTCAGATATACATCCATTTTGTATTTTCAAAAGGCAGTCACCTACTAAGATGGCTTCTCCCATTCACAAGTGAAATGCACAATATATATTATTCTTTCTATGTTTTACGTCACTATATACACATTACTGTGTTTTGGCAAGACTATGCAAAACACCCAATTAATATTGGTTGGTTTCAATTTATGGCAAATACTAATTTATGGAAACACTTGCATAAACCATGTGAAGAGGGGCTGACAATGGCTTCAACCTACCTTCCAATTCAGATTCTCCATCCTTCCAGTGTATATGTAACTGTACACATATAATTTACAGAATTGCATAAACATAAGGTACTATTATTACCATGACTAAAGTTCCACAAAAATAGAAACACTGAACCTTTGGACTGAATACCACCATTTCCACATTTGCCTTTTCTTTTAATATTTTTTTAGTGCCTTTTTTTTTTTTAAAAAAAAAAAAAAAGGCATTTTGCATTAATACTCCTGATCAGTTCACAATAGCTTATCGCCTGTAACACTGAAGACAAAGAATGATTTTAAATGTGTGGTGATGTTAATATGAGGATACAAAATATGAGAGATCCTAATTCTGATAATAGTTAATGACTTAAATGCTACAATAATTAATGGTGGTAAACTGTCAAAGCTTTGGTGCATAGAAAATTCAATAAAATCTTCGATCTGGATAACACCACATTTTGTGTGATAAGGAAAGTTCAAGTGCAACAACTGTATTACAAACTCATATTTACACTATGTAACATGAAACAGACACAAAAGAATTATTGTTTAACCAATGCAAAAAACATTATTCAACTAGAACACCACAGCTTAAGAAACAGGAAAAAAAAGAACGATCCATACTTTCTATATATGTTAAAAAAAAAATAAATCAAAAACTGACTGAAAGGAAAAGGAGAGTGAAGTGGGGTTACAAATGCGCCGTGGAATGGTATGGAACACACGTACTTATCTCATTACTCTAAGCAACACTCCTCCACTTTGAAAAATCTCAACATACACAACTTCCTGGTCATTACGTTACTATATGTTTAGCAGGAAAACATACCCCTGAAAACCCTCCTCAGTAAGCACTGCTGCTTGTGTTAGTGACGTATTTGAAAGCCAACAACAGTGAGAGAGGATAAAGCAGGTGAATGCAAATATGCAGATGTGAACTGCTTTGAAATAGCTTCTCCACACAGACCACCTTCTGGAATCATGCATGGCTAGCAAACACTAACTTTCTGATCTTGTAACCTGCAGAAAGGCATCAATTACTTTTTAAACAGTGTGATCAGTTTGCCAGGCAGCAGTTAATTGCATCATGATTAATCTGAACTTATTCATATCTTAACACTGGATAACATGCTTACTTGAAAAGGAGTAAAGGACTTGCATTGGAGAAACCTGGTGAAAATGAGAATTTTCTGTCCTTTAATCACATGCTTTTCCCTAATGCTCAAAAAGACTTAGAAAACATGTAATTTTGGTTTTGACGCCAATTACGTTATCTACAAGAAGGAACACACACACTTCACACCAGCAGTGCCTTAGGTGCAGGCTTGAGGTACAGTTCTCTGAAAAGCCAACACTGCTGTAAGTAAAGAGCTGCTGTTGAAAACAAATCTGCTTGTGAGAGAAGTTACAAGACACAATAAAATCTGTCACAGACATGCTCCAAACAGTACATCCCAAAAGCCAAGCATTCTATTATTCAGAACTTCAAATAAGCCAACATGACTGTAGTTGTACCTAAAGTTTCAGTTGCTGAACACTCCAGCCTCCATCAGGGGAACCATTTTCATCTCGTCTTTTCAAGAAGAATGGTCAATTGAGAGTTGACAGCTGTGTATTTTAACAGGCAAGTAAACATCTAGACCCTGTTTTCTGCCACACTACTGCATACAGTAAAGTGACAGTATGACCACAGGCAACATGAGATTATCAAAACACTGCATGTAATGAGCATGGACTGCTGGGTTTTCATGACAACTGCCAGACTGGGGTGGAGGAGAGCAGTGCGGTCCTTTGTATAAATGTTTAAGCAATGAGGAAAAGATAGCAGTATAAAAACAGATTTTTTTATGGATTAGCAAATTCTCTTCAAACAAATGGGCCAGAGAAGTGACTATCTGAATGATTTTACAGCTCTTGTACTGCATATTTTTAAGCTGCGTTTTTCTTACTCTACCAGCTTTGTATTTTGTTAGTAATATGTAGAAAACCCAACCACTACTGCTAAGGCATTTCCATATCGCTGGCACTCAGCTCACAAACCAGTATGGTTTCAGTACAAAATACAAAAATGTGCTGTATCCAAAAGAAAAGAAAGGACCTGTTGCTACACTGACCAAGTCAAAAGAAAAAAAGGAAAAAAAAAGACCATTCAGAGCTACAAATTAATATCTGTCAGTTAAAAAAGCCCTCAAGAAATATCATCCTTAACAGGATATATACACTTTTTAGAATGACTTTTTTGTACGTGTTTTGAATTGGCAATAGAGCCTTCTACCAGGTGTAACTGAAGTTTCAGAAGCTCCCTCAGAAGTTGTTAAAATATCACATTAAAGAGACAAGGAACAGCAAGAAAACATCTAAGAAAAGCAGGCTGTGATACAACAAGCATTTGTTAAGAAAAAGCTCAGAAGTGCATTAGTTCTGGTGAGAGATATATGAGCAACAGCTCTTACGAGATGTAGACCCCATTCTGTAACTATGGGCTGTCCATATACTGTCATAGTCAGAGTCTTCTGAGAGGTCTGAAGGCTCCAAACGAGAAAGACTACTGCGACGACCCAAGGAGTCTAGACTTGATTGGTCATCATCAGCCAAGACGTGATTATGCATCAGGTCAGTGCCTTGCCATGCTAAGGATGTATAGGTGAAATGAAATGGTGGATGTGGATAGGCAGAGGTGGGATGAGGAGGAGAACGTAAGGAATAGCCACAACCAAACACATGAAATAAAAGCAAAAAGGTGATGGGAAGAGAAGGAAAAGAGAAAATATTGTTAAAAAGGCAAAGTTTGTTCCTTTTTTTTTTTTTTTAATAATTTGTTTGGGCTTTAGGTATAAATTACACTCAGCATAATGTTTGAACTGTCACAATATAGTAAGAGAATTTTGAATAACCAAAATCTTGTATCAAAGTAGATTTCTTTGGTTCCTTTGACGTATTGAGTCAGTGCTTATCTGGGGGATTTGACTGGGTACAGAGCAATAAACACAGTAAGCCAGCATGATCCAGCGCTGATGTGAAAAGCAGCAACCCTTTCACCGTCACACATCTGTATCTCCATCCTTTCCCTCCCTTGCAATGACACAGTCACTTATACAGCTGCTTGGCGAGTCAGGCTGGGGAAGTGCTTCAGATGAAAACTAACCCTACAAAAGATGCTTTTTCAAGCAGGTCATTTCCCCACCGGCTCACAACACAGCCACAGAATGCTTGTGTCACCACTGTAAAGAGGAAAATGCAGGGGAAAAAGCAAAGGTTCTCATGCAGAGCAGGGCTGCCAACTTTTTAAACCAGCAGCAACACCTTGCACCCAATTAAGAGGACTGTCAAAGTACAACTTTTCTGTGCCTGAAGCCCTTGTTATTTGTTTAAACATGTAGTAAATTAACTCACAGAAAAACAGGGCCAAGAGGCTAACAGCAACACAGCCTGGTCCACCCACTCCCTCACATACATCTTCCTAACGCCGCTATCTGAATCTATCTTCCCAATTACATACTTTAAGATGTCTAAGGTAGCTGGCCAAAGACAGCTAAGGATTGCATTTTTCTGGTTTTAAGGGTTTGGCAACATTCAAGAACCATGTAAGTGACCATGCTATCAGCCACATACACAAGATATTGCAAAAAGATTTCATTTGGAGTGGAAATGCAAAATAGCGTCAGTATATAAGAAGCAGGAAAAAGTGAAACTGTTCTTTAATTTGCATCTGTCTTCCCAAATTAAATCCCACATCTTCCCCACAGAAGCAACTGAAAAAAGTTGTCCTGCTCCCTACCAGTTCGCACTGGTGCTGTAACTGCTGAACTGACACTGCCAAAAGCAGTACCCTTTGGGCTTCAGGTTAAATGAAGGTAGGAGAGTTGCCAAATGAGCGCTGGACAGGCAGAATATTAACACAAAGGTATGAAAGGAGTTTGTAAAAAAGGGGCATACTTCACAGATGACAGGCAGCTCTCATTTTATTCTTCTACACTGACTACTGCTCCCACAGAAGCAATTCCAGCATGAGTAGGTTTTTCCCCACTTCCAATTACAGCCTACAAATAGATCTTCTGAAATCTAAAGTCTTAGATGACAATGTTAGTCTTCCCAAACAAGCAGCTGTGTGCTTATCAATACTAAAAAAAAACCTTGCTGCAATTAAGAGCAAATAAAAGCTGCTGACTTCTGATGTATGCAATGATACCCACAGCACTATGTATATTTCTTAAATATACATAGACAGGAAAAAAAGGCAAAAAAGCAAAAAAAAATCATATCTATTTTATATCTGCACACACACACACTATCGTGCAAGTGCAAATGTGTTCCCAACCATTTGTTGTCACATTATTCTTGAAAATAAAAGATCTCAGTCAAGACATTTAAACAGCAATCATCTCATTTAATTTCATTTGGAACAACAGTATATCTTCAGACTTTTGAACGCATTCATTCCCTTCTATCCAATTAAACACACTTCTGTAATGACTGTAGAGCTACAAAACAGACAAGTATTAAAAAAAAATTATGTACTTGTAGCTGATTTTATCACCTTGAGACCTACAGTTCATCAAAACAGAAAAATTGAAAGGTTTTTTCCTGCTATTTCAAGTTTCTACAGCCAAATACAAGGGCTATTTTCCCACTGTTAATCACATATGAAGTAGCTAGATTTTTTCAAGGTGATAATAGTAAATGAACACGAATTAGGAAAATCCATGAACTAAGTTTGCAATTGCATTTTGAGACTTCTCAATTGTCAGCATGAAGTGCTTCTGCTTGGAAGCAAAATGGGCACAGGGCACAGCTGGCAGCAGTAACAGTGATTAATACTGCAAATTTAAACTGCTTTAGTGGACAAGGAGTAAGTTATAATGTCCACTCTTGCAGTTCCTAAAAGCAAAGGCAGCCAAGTAGTTCAGGATCATTATACTGTGTTCCAAGGATCCCCAAATTAAATTGGTATTCAACAATGCAAAAACTGTGCAAATCGCAACAAACGCAACAGCATTTTCTCCTTCCTTGTGTAAAGGGAACACATGCTGGTGGACTCCCCTGCTCTGCGCAGTGTTTTACTTACAATACAGAGGAACTCCACATGGCAACCTTGATTTGGATTAAATGAAGTAGGACCCCAGAGGCACGTTACAGGTTTTCAATAAGCTAGGTATTGATCTGAGAAACTAAAAATGGCTTTAAGCAACACACAGATCTAAGAACAATTTTTCCTGAAATTATGAGATGGGATTAAAATTTGTAATTAATACTAAAAACCACTAGTGGCAATAAAAGAGAGTATTTTTTATAGTTGCAGGTTACTTTTCCATAGCAAAAGTTTGTGTTGAACAAAAGACAAAAATACAGTCCTCCAGAATTATTACTACTTCTTTATTCCTCCTTTCTACTTACCAGCTTCTTAAACTTATCAAAAAGCATAATGATTAACTGTCATACTCAGTTCAGACACCTGTTGTTAATCGGCGAGGGCTTTGTGCAATTTTTTTAAACCATGGCAAGAAGTCACTTTTCGTTTGTTTGGTTTTGTTGGTTTGTTTTGGTTTTTAAATACAGAAAGAATTACAGTCTCTAGCCATGGTCCTTGGCATCCAATATCAAACGCTTGGCACCATTAAGCCAGAAACAGAGTCCATTTCAGTATTTTCTAACTTACTTGAATTTAGTGTTTGACGTGTTTTGGCACTTGTGCAATATGCTTCAATGACTTTAAGAATTTGAGCATCTTCTTCTAAAGCAGCTGTACCTAGAATCAATGGGAAAAATAAAATTTTAAACACGGTTATGTTTCTTAATACAGGAAAGCCTTTATATATCACTATGTTGCAGTTGAGTTCAAAGCCTTTAAAATTCTCTTAATCATCCCCTTTTAAAAATCAAACTTCAATGAGCAAAACCAACAGCTTAAAAAGATGAAATACTATTCTGAAATGCTTGTGGAGGAAAAAAAGAAAAAACAAGCCAGAGTAATTACCCAAACATTCACAAAACTCTGAGCATCTGAAGCTGCACAGAACATGTTTTGAAGCATGATCACTGGTCGTAAAACAAGCCGTCATTAAAATGAAAAAAACTGTATACTCTGGTTATTATCCGCATATTATTATTTAATCAAATAAATCGAGGGACAGGATGTTAATTCACAGAAGTCTTGAAAACTTCGGCAGTTTGTGTATGTATTAGATTTACCCTTTTCCACAGCATATTATTGAAAATTAACCTCAGAACTAACAGCATAATACATCAGTACAACTTCAGTTCAGTGTGCAGTAGGAAAGATATCGCTACATAAGCATATTTGTGAAAAGTGCAGTAACAAAACTTCAGACTTCAAACTAGAAACAGCACTACAGAAAAAAAAATAAAAACTACAGTTAAAGTTTAACATGGCAAAACTTTTTCTAAAGGTAGAGCTCCACAGCACATCATCTCCTAAAGGAATTCAGTGAAAATTGTGACAAATTTTTCACTTGCAACTGACTGAAATTCTAATCAAACTGAAATGTAGAGGTACCACTACCTTTAGTTTAGATGGAACCAGGAGTTTTATGTGTAAGACAAGATGATTTGTGTTTTAAAAGCATTTTCCCTGTTTTCCTCCATCAAAAAAACTACAATTGAAGGTTTTCTGCTGCAACAGTTTGAACTGCCTCCAACATAAAAATGTACTAGTATATTTTGTTACCCAATGCATTCTGTTAGTTTTTCTGATTTATTATCACCAGAACAAAGCCAACTGTCCAAAGATTTGTCAGATCAGCTGACAAGCTGTTGAAGAAATTATATGGACCCGATACAGTTTTTCTACAGTTACAGGATGCAAGTACTCCAAAATGCAGGCTACTTCTCTTTCAAGGATTTTATTGTGGTTAGAATACAGCACCGTATTATTACGGTAGCAGGACACATATTTCACTGCTGAAATGAGTATCGTGAGGACACTCAGCTGAAATACCTTACTTGCTTCTCCTGTTATAATGCTAATTTGACATAGCAATTCTCAAAACAGCCCATAAATCCCTGGGATTCCAGAGAAGTTAAGTGATAAAATCCAAAAATACCTATCAATAAGCTTTAAGTTCAATAGGAGTTCCTCAGTGGCAAACTTTTACAGCTCCATAAGCTGGAAAAAGGTGAAAGAACACTAACATATAACAGAAGCTTCTAATTACTGACACAAGAGGGAAAAATATGAATACCAAGAATTAGTAAGTATTTCTTTAAGTAACACTCTCTGACTTAGAGACATCAAAAAACCCTTTTATTGAAAGTTATCACCTACGTACAAAATGGTGGTGTTAATTTAATCAGAAGTAAAACAAAGTATTTGCAAGCTACAGGGTCCCTCCTTCCCCCCCCCCAAAAAAAAAGAATTCTTATCCACTCTCAGAAAGTGTTCTTTAATAATTCCTAAATGTGAAGGTTGACATCTTTACCTCTGTCCTTACAACTCCTGAATCTCTATCCTCCAATATCTGAAAAGATGCTGAATGACAGAACTTTGATTTTTCCTAAACAGATACCTTCCTGTAAGGATAAAACATCCTGAACTAAAAAAGTTCACTTATACATCATGAACATAGGATCATTCTATTCACCTTAACCTTTGCCATATGAAATTCACAGCACACTCAGAAGGACCTCCACCTTTTCCCTGAGGATAAGCTTCTTCTCTCCAACCTTACATAGAACAATGGTGACGATAACTTCATGCACTGAACACTCAAGGCACAGTCCCTATCTTAAAAAGCCAATGAGCAAAGGAGAAACACAGAAACAAAAGTTGCAGTAAACGAATCGGGCCTTCATCTTAAAATACCCTTTCTTTCATTGATACAAGTGACTGGATTATTCACTCACACAAATTTCTACATAAGAATTAAAGTGACACTGACAACTAAGAGAATACTGCATTTGCTTGATAACATTAATGCTCCCTCCACCCCAAAATAGCTCAGTGTCCAGATTTTGACTCTTCTGTTTTTCTATACATTCATCAGTCTCTTTCAGTTCAGTGTTTCCTTCAGATTACAAGGAAGACTAAAGCTCTGCAATTTATTCAGACACAGATACTTGCAAATGACCCTATTTCTAGATTAGAGCAGACAGTTGGATCTTAGAAAGAGTGACCATGGAAGCAACTAGTCTTTGAACTAACATCAATACCCAGCTTTCCAAACCCAGATCAGCAGAAGCTCCTACCAGCATCAATTTATGAACGTAGCTACTAAGTATTCTGCAAGAATAGGACAGTATCTTCAAATTGTTGTTTACAGCATTAAAAGACAGGTTTGCCTTACTGAACTTAACATGGCTCTGTAGTGAACCTTTGTGACAAAAAGAAACAGGCACCTCACAAGTATGCATCCACTTCAGTCAATGGTAAAGCTCTAGAAAGCCACAAACGGCATTGTGATATAAGCACCTAAAATGAATAAAACAAACCACCCTCTAGAGATACCTACCTGCTCTCCCCTGACAGGAGAGAGGAAACCATATAGTTTGCTTACACTGTACATCTAACTTTCACAGAATTTAAACTGATGTTAATTCCAGCCTTTGTATTATTTAGAGATTTGTTCAAATGTCTCTTACTTTTTCTCAGTGCAAACTCTTCATCTGACGGCTTCCGTTCTGGCTTGCGTTTTGGAAGCAGCTTTTTCATGGTTTTAGGGCTTTTACTGAGATCCTGTGCGGGGAAAATAAAAATAAAGAGTAGAGCTTCTCTACAATATTTCAAAAATGCAGCTGCTAAGATGCATACGTGAGTTACTAAGGAAAAATCTTTTAACGAACCAAAATCAAGTTTAATATTTTTTAGCACACTCTATTTGCCTGAACTGGCTAATTTCCCTTATACCCTTCCTCCAGCCATACACAAAGTCAAGTATTTTATCTGTTCTATTAACAGAAATATACAGGAAAAGCTGCTGCAAAAGCATGCAGGCTGTTTGGGAGCTAGAGCAAAGGGAAGAGGCAGGCATACATTAACACAGGCTTTTTTTACCTAACTTTTGAAAATACAACCCATTTTACTTGTTTACTTAAGCAGTAGGTAAAAAAAGGACCTAACAAGGAGGCTTGAATTTGTAAATGGACAATACCAGAATTTGTAAATGGACAATACCAGATCACAGGAACAAAAGGGATATACTGGCCTACCCCTTTCCTTAAGGATACCAGACATACTCTACAAAAATACAGAACAAGAAAGTAAAAAGGTGAATGAGAAGGACAGACCAAAGAAGATGAAGAGAGGTTTTGAACATTGCTGTATGCTGAACACTGTAAAGGTGACTGAAATTTCACCACACTGGATAATTTATTGCACTACACATGGGAGCATGAAAGGACTTTAACTTAGATTACAAAACGAACATACAGTACAATCAAACATAAAAACCTCTTGTAGCAACTAAGCTTAAACACTAACCTTCCAACCACAAATCACCTATCACTTTTTCCCTGTTGCTTACGGGATTTACAAAAGGAAAAAGGAAAAAAAGAAAAGGGCTACAATTTCTAAGAAACTGCAATTTACATGTCTATAGAATAAAATCTGTTTGTCAACATCTCATGCTTACAGAAGAAAATGTTCTTGCGTATAAAATGCATGATTATTTCTGGGCCCTGTGATTCACACTAAGTAAGTATCATGAGAATGCATGACAAAGACACTGAAACAGGAGATATCACCAAGTCACAGAGCATCCAATATTCTCCTCCTCATATATGCACAGACTTCAAACATAAAGCTACCATTTTCTTACTATTTACAAAACCACACAAAATGTAGTGCCAAGACCAGATTAACCTACCACCACCGTCTTTTTATGATTAAACCCACCACATTTTATTTCTCTTGGAACACACTTCTATTTCATACCATATGCTAATTAAAAAATACAACAGCTTCTTAAAGCTTAAGCCATTTTTTCCGCCAATAGTAACATTAGCCATCAAATTCTGCTGAGCACAAAAACATTTGAGGGTTACCACTTTTTTCTTTTCTTAAATATGCTATAGTTACCTATTAAAAGTGACACCTAAGAGTCAATTATACCACCACAGCTGTTTAGGATGATTTGATACAGCTCTTTGAAGCATCAAGGATCCCTCATACTAGATACTTTGCAGTGTGCTTAAGCAAACAAACTTACTCTGCAATAAGTCTGGATTATCAACATAAAAAAGTACCAGCTTTAAAAATAAAATTAAAAAAATTAAATCTTAATTTATTAACTGAATAGAGAGTGGGAGGACGTGGGGGAGGTAGAGGAAGCCCCTCCTAGCAAGCCTTAGCATCTTCTGAGCTGCAAGACTATTTCAGTCCATTTCCCATTGTTCCAGCACTACCTGCAAAATCATCTGCATATAAAAACATGCACAAAATTGGGAAATGATGGTGTTTAAAGAAAAGTTAAGCTTCCCATTGCAGCCTGCTAGAGAGTCATATTTCTTGGTTGCTGCATCTCACCTCTTTATAACAAAGAGCTGCTGAAGGCCGTAATGGAGGTGCAGGCCGCAAGCAGCTCAGGCTCCAAGGCTTGGGGGTTTTTGGAGGTTCCAGCGGTCCCCAGTTTATTGTGGTATGTGGAGTCCCATGATGTGACGGATGAGGGAGAGTGTGGTATGCAGGAGTCAGTGGTATTGGCTTGCTGTCTGAGTGCTTGCTGGAGGGTGTTACTGGATGGGAAGGAAGCTGTCAACAACACAAAGGTGATGGGAAAGGAAAGAAAGCATATTATCATAATAAAGACATAATATAATTAAGGATTGTTGAAATAATCTCACATGCTATCTAGTGCTTTACTTATTATAGATGGCCTTTGAAAATTGTTACACAATTATTATTTGGAAAAGTGGATCTTAAAAAAGTTTTATTGTTTACCACTGACAGAGCATGCACTAAAGAGAACAGCTACGAGCAGCCCAGCTCCCACTTCTCTCACTGCCAAGGACAGAACTAAATTTAGATCCATTCATATCCAACAACCCAAATTAAGAGCCTAAAAGAAAGTACTTAAGGAAACTGTTTCTCCACAGTACATCAAGTGCATCACCAATTAAAACTTACTGTTCTAAGGATACTTAAAAGTTGGCAATGTATTATTTGGTCAAAACCAGGAAAAAGTAGTAATGAGGAGTTTTCTTTTACCCTGTTAAACTATTACATCACTACTGAAGCATTTTATTCTTTACTCACACAATTAAAACCAGAACGATCTTTTGACCCATTAAACTACACTTAGAACATTCAGTTCTTGTTAGTAATGGCTAAAAAAAAAATGCCTTACATGGTAGTATATTTGCCAGATGACCTAATGCAGCCTACACTGTTCATTAACTTCAACCCAGCTCGCTCTTACCGTGTGAGATGGCACAGAGTGAGGTTTAATGGTGGGATTCCCAACAGTTGTGACTTTGGTTTGCTTCTGCAGGTGATCCACCCATTCATGCAAATCTTGTTGGTTGTTACAAGACACTAGTATCCTTTCAATCATATTTCCTAGGTGACAGAAAACAGAAGATGTAAGAAACCACAGAAGAACAATTTAGTCTATCAGACATGATCAGAAAGAACCTAATTTCCTAAAACATTCTATCCCTATACTATTAAGCAAAAAACTTTAACTCATGCTTTCAGTACAGCAGCACTGCACTTTCACAGGTTACGACAGGCATTTCTTCCATGTGTTTGTTCTTGTGCCAAGTAGAGGAGTTCTACGTTTTTCCCCACCTCTAATAATTAAATACAACCCTTAAATACAAGAAATAGATGTAGGAGACCGGCTCATCTACTGGCCTTACACTTCTTCATCTTCCCCCCTGGAAAGCCAGCATATAACCTAAAATGTTATTCTTGAGTCTGTAAGCTTCAACATGTAAGAAGTTATAAAATATGGTTCACCCATCTTCTCTCAGAAAAAAGCACAAAGTTGGTATGAATCTGAAAATCATGGGCAAAAGTCACTAGGGAAAGCAACCTTAATCAGAATTTCTGCAGTTAATTCCCTGTTTACTCATCACATTTCTCATCTGACCTCAGCTTCATAGCTGTTGTCTCAAGAAGAACATGCACTACCAACAGCTATTTCCCCTCTGCCTCACAGCACTGATGTGTGATACCACCTGCCACTACAGAGGGTCAAAACTACTTTGCTTAAATGCAACCTGCTTGGAGGCAGAACTGATGCAGAAAATGAATGCAGGTATGAAGCTCCACTGTGTGTTCCCTGTTCCTACTCATCTAGATCACCCAAGGGTATTAGGTACATGCTGAAACAAATGACTTAACAGACAGAAATTACCCAAAGCATGCTCAACATAGAAACACAAAATCATACAATAGTTACGGTTGGAAAGGACTTCAAGATTCTCTAGTTCCAACCCCCCTGCCATGCTCAGGGACACCTCACACTAAATCATGTCACCCAAGGCTCTGTCCAACCTGGCCTTGAACACCACCAGCGATGGAGCATTCACAGCTCCCCTGGGCAACCCATTCCAGTGCCTCACCACTCTTAAAGAACTGCCTTCTTCTATCTAACCTAAACTTCCCCTGTTTAAGTTTTAACACATTACCCCTTGTTCTACCACTACAGTCCCAAATGAGGAGTCCCTCCCCAGCATCCCTATAGGCCCCCCATCACACTGGAAGGCTGCTATGAGGACTCCATGCAGCCATCTCTTCTCCAGGCTCAACAGCCACAACTTTCACAGCCTGTCTTCATACAGGAGGTGCTCCAGTCCCCTGATCATCCTCGTGGCCCTCCTCTGGACTTGACCAACAGTTTCATGTCCTTTTTATGTTGAGGACACCAGAACTGCACACAATACTCCAAGTGAGGTCTCACAAGAGCAGAATAGAGGGGCAGGATCACCTCCTTTGACCTGTTGGTCACGCTCCTTTTGATGCAGCCCAGGATATGGTTGCTTTCTGGGATGCAAGGCTCATGTTAAATTTCTCATCAAACAACACCCCCAAGTCCTTCTCTTCAGGGCTGCTCTGAATCTCTTCTCTGCCCAACCTGCAGGTGTGCCTGGGACTGCTTTGACCCAGATGCAGGACCTTGCACTTGGCATGGTCCACACCATTAGCATTAGAGATGCTAAAGTTCTCAGTAAAGAGGTGGACCATTTCTAGAAGGTAGAACTGCTTAAAAGCTTTTCCAGGGTCTCTGGAACTCCTTTTCTTCCAGTGAGTAGCATACTTTCAACCGCTTCATTGTAAAGGACCTTCTTCAAGGCTACTGCCTCCATTCATTAAAATGCAGGAATTTGGGCATGAATCCTATTGGAAAGACAGTTTGTGAACTGTTTAAGACAAGCAGCAAGAAGAAGCTTTCAAGTGAGGCTCTGGGTAACTGCTTCACGAAATTTGTATAATCACAGGACAGCTGAGACTGGAAGAGGTTTCTGCAGGTCATCCACCCTCCTGCTCAAGCACAGACACCTAGAGCTGGTGGCCCAGGACTGTAGCCAGAGAGCTTCTGAGTTCTGTCAAAGATGGAGATCTCTCTAGGCAACCTGTGCCAGTGCTTGGTCACCCTCATGATGAAAAAGTTTACCCCTCTGTTCAGACAGAACAACTGATATTTGAAATAGCATACCCTGGAGTAAGTAATAAAAATATTACTGTCAATACCTGATATTTCAAATGCATTTTTATGGTTTTCAGTGTCTTCTAACTTTGTGATAGTCATTCCTGTCGTTGGCAGTTTTCCCTGAAAAAAAAAAGAAAAAGGGAAAAAGAAAAAAGTAGTAACACTGAAGTTAAATCCAACACACACAGAGAAACATTATCAAGAATATCTTAACTTCATATCGGTATCTATTATGTTCAAGCTCTGACAAAAGCATAGTAAATTGGCAGATGCACACTGATGGGTTAAAAACATTTGAAAATCGATAGAAAACCTTGTAATGGAAGTTTTTAACATGCTCAACTTCTGCAAATGACACCTGTGACAGAGTATCAGTCTATCTGATACCTATGCAGGCTATGAAATCTATACAATTGTAATAGCTGTCACTCATCACGGCCTTGGGTTCATGAAACTGAAACCTTCAGAGTCATCCATATTGCATGATGAGAGGCAATACTGATTCATCTTCAAGAACATTTGTTTGCAAACTGGTTAGCTCTCAAACCAAGGTTTGTAGTACAAGTAGATTTAGAAAAGATTTCACTAAAAAAATGCATCAATTATTTACTGCAGATTGATGTTTCTAATAACCCTAACTACTAAATGTGCTCACAGAAGTACTTTCAGGGGAAAAAAAAAAAACCCAAAGCAGTAAAAACATCTTTAAATCCGTAAAGTTTCAGAAGAAAGTATTATTTTGCAGAAGGTAATGTCTCGTTTAAAACCCAGGCAAGCTGAGGATGGGGGCAGAGGAGGAAAGTCAGTTTAGGCTAATTTTTTGACTGTTTACAAGCACAGAAGAATAAATACAACTCAGGATGAAAAGGCTTTACCGAAAATGTAACTTTAATAAAAGTTTTTTAAGACAGATTCTATATTCTCCCGCACAGAAACACTGAATAGTGCTGAATAGCACAAGCTGGCAAAAGCGCAAATACTATGCACTGGGGAATTTTGGCTCCAGTGGAGGAACAAGAAAACTTCCTTTTTTTCTTTCTTTCCTAATGACTGCAGATTGGACAAAGGTTTCGTAGACACCTGAAACTAAAAAACACTTGATATTCTGTATGCACAGGGCATTCTCAACACCAAGATGCCAAAGAGAAAGGAAGAGTCTGCTTGCAACAGCTCCCCCACTGAAGGAAACATGGTGGCATTGTGCACTACAATGCAGCCTAAAATTCATTTTGCTTTTCCACGTTTGAGGGCTCATGAATAACACAGCATACAACCACAATTAAGGAGGTGCAAAAACCGCTGATATAGATGTAAATGAAATATGTGGATACACTAAGAAAAGACTGGTGACAAAGAACGAAGATCACCTCAATCACATAGACAGAAGTAGTACAAACCCAGCAAAACTCAAAGAAAATGGAACTGAACTTGTGAAATCTTCGATATTTCCCATCTTAAAACAAACAAGTGTGAAGCCCTCCTATGAAGTATGGCCTTGCGATTTAAGCTTACCACTGCTAAAAGTTCTCCCCATTAACTAGCATGGCAGGTATCAGCACTACCAACTGGAAAATATGAAGCCTGCTGGTAAATGAATATTCAGAAATACAGGGAGGGTGTAATATAGGATGCTGCCTCCAATGCCATCATTTGCCCAGGAATGACTGAGGGAGGTGCATCATCTTCTGTCCATATCCATCCCAGTTCTGAGACAAGAATCTCAGAAGGGAAGTCCAAGTGGCCCAAATGCAATGCAGACACAGCTCTGAGCCACTGTCTCAGACACAAACAGCGATGTAATAGTTTCATTTTGCTATGAATATGTAGTCATTACAATTTTAGAATTTCTCAAAGTTAGGAAGAGGTTATGAGGAAATTGAGGAGTTTTGCATTCAGGAGAGGGCTGAGTGGCAAACACTAAGAAAGGGCTGTGGCAATACTGAGTAGATCCTGAAGACAAATGCACAGAAAATTGCTTATTGACTGAACAGCGCTGTGTTCTGGGGGGACAAGATGGGAGGGAAGGGTAAAAAATAAGAAATGTGCAGTAGGAGAGCAAAATAAAACCTATCAGATGGTTTCATTTCATATTGTTTGTTACCACACTAAATTTCGAGTCATTTGCCTTTAACCAGTACACAAGAATCTACCTTCATCAGAAGTTCTGGATATGCCACTTAGAATACAGAGCTTACCTGCCTTTTCTAGCATCTTTTTCCATCAATGATGGGTAAAGCACTGCCCAAAAACTATGACGAGTGGCAGAGAGCTAATAAATTTGATTGTCCACCTAAATCACCTAATGCAACACTTAGATAAATCCAATTACTACTAGTAGGTAAGATATGAATCCAAACACGAACTTTGGAATGTAACTGCTTTTAGTAAAGAAAAACAAACAACAAAACAAAACATCAGTTTACGACTGGCTGTGGTTGATCTCGTAGGAACCCCAAATGACTAAACTTCGGCATTCCTTCAAGCAGGCATATCACTACTCAGGAGAAAGAAACTGCTTGAAAGGCTGATTTACAGAAGTACTCAGAGGAGGTGAAATCTCTGGCTCATTTTAGAAACGCTGCAGTTTTCCCCTTGTTTTTGGCATTTTGATGTGATGTCTGGAAACAACACAGCAATACTCCAAGAACATTTATAAAGATTTTAGAAGTCATGGACTGTTCATTTGCTTTAGCTTCACTTTTCAGGAGTCTTTGGAAATATGCAACAAAATGCAAGTGTTTCTACAAATGTGTTTTAAAGTACAAAGGAGCTAACCCCATCAGCACTGATCCTCCCGCACTATAGCAAATGCTCTATTTCTGTAGTGGGGAAATAGGCACAAGCTAATAGGCATTCAGCTAGGAAACTTGGTAGAGAGCTCAAAGACTGTGTCTACCAACAGTGAGTGCAGGATTTGTGCAGTGGAACTCCTGGTGCTAAGGACACAATGCCCATATTGCATGCATTTCAGCTGGTATTATACTCGGCTAGTTCTGAGCTGTGCCCAGGGCTTTAATGTCAGTCCATGTACTTGATCTGCTGGCACGCCTTCCAGATCAACTTCACTTCTGGAGCATGTCTTTCAGTTCAGCTTCACCCAGACTGAATCTAGTCTGTGAGCCCTAAAACAACTTCTATGCTATGTCTCAAAGATCATTAAACAGGAAAAAGAGAGATTAGTTTCAAATGTAAAACACTAATGTAGACAAGCCTAAAGAAACAGAGGACAACAGCCTGACTCACACCAAGGAAAGCTGAACGCTGTGTGATTTTGATAAGACTTGAGCAGCAAAGAGCAGTAACAAACATGTACAACAGCACTGCTCCCCTATGCAGATCTAAAAAGCTACCAAAACTTCCACTCATTAGCTACTACTAACAAGGTGAAAAAAAGCCCTGCTGATAATCACAGCTGCAAAAATCAAGCCCCAGGCTTCTAGCCCAGAGTTTTATAAAACAGATGACCAGCTTTTATCACATAAATTACCTTTTATCTTCATAAATACAGAAGTTTAACAATCCTTGAAAGTTTCCTCCAAAATACCATTTGGAAAAAACAAAACACAGCCCCTTCCCCCAAAACATTTATACACATATATACATGTATTACTTTACCTGATAGATAAACCCACTCATTCTCGGGCTGGCAGACAACATTAGCAAAATGTTAGGGAAGAGAAGAAGATACCTTTCATTCTTTTCCTTAACAAAAAAAGAAAATGAAAATGTAAATACATCACAAGCCCCCTCCCCCTTTTTTTGTATTATTTTAAACTACCACTAATGTTACTACTCCATAATAACTCAACAAATATTTACTTTTGGCAAAATTAAATGTCTGTAAAACTAGAAAAAAAGCAAAGACAGATATTTCTCTTTGAAAACTGATAGTAACACATGCCTATGCTTCTTCCTGGGGAGGAAACCCTCTTATTTTAAAAGAGAAATTTTACAGTCTGGGTGAAATACTGACCTTGGTTAATATGATAACTGTTTTGCCAATTTCATCAAAACCAGAATTACACATTGGATTGATTTCTTTATATAAATTTAGATGGATGCTGTTACAGTAATGTCAAAACCATGGTGTTTCAAGATGAAAAGATCAGATTTCTGAATTACGCTGGATTATGGTCCAACGTAAAAAAAGAATACAAAAGTAATAATGCTTATATTTAGAATAAAAAGCCCTCATTACTTTGTTATGGCTTTCATTTGCTGCTTTCATTTAAGAAGTTACCGACAAACAAAAGCACAAAGGACATTTTTATGGGAGAAGAAGGTTTTCTCTTAGATTACCACTTCAGACAAACAATGAAAGAGAGAAGCATTAAGGTATAATGTTTTAATTCTAACGACAAAGCAAATACATCCATCGATAAAGTCATTGTCTCAATTTCAAGCATCTTTGCAAAGCAATACAAGTCCTTAAGTCCTTACCAAGTTTCAATATTTCTATTTTTCAGTAAACATTCACAAATCCCTATATATATTAAAAAAAAAAAAAAAGCCAAGTGATTTTACACAAATGAAGCCATTCTACACCTAGCCAAAGGCCTGTAACGCTATGTAGAAACTTCTACAAGTCCTTTAAATTTGACATTTAAACTCATGATGAGAGTGGGAGGTAGAGTGGTGTTTTATTATGTACTAAGACTTGACTGCAGAAGATGCACTATCAACTCTACTGAATCTTATTTAACACCTAATAAAATATCTGGAAGTTTCAAAGCTTTATTGATTTTACAGGGGAACAACTCACAGTAAAAACATGTTTGTAACCTGTAGAATATTTCCTTTCTTTTGGCACTTGCTTTTAAGATAATTTTAACATTATTTCTGGTAGGACAGCATTTTCTTTGTGTGCTTGGATGTTTCTGAAAAAATCACCCCAGCCTTCACAGCATCACCTTAAACTTTCTAATGCTTCTTCTTACTTCATTTCTCCCAAACCACCTGGTTCTCAAGCTTGTATTTCAAAATTTACTACTTCAGCTAAGTGCCCAAAACAGCAAGTGTGCCTTAAGACACCTTATAATACAAAACCCATAATTACTAATACACAAAATGATCCTGTAACACACCTACATGTGAAAAATCGTGTTTAAGTATGCACTTTGAAAACAGTCCTGCAAAATCATCTTACAATGTTTGTAACTGCTGTATTTGGTTCCATTTCAGTAAATTTTACAGATGAGACCATTCGTCTTCAAAGAAATTTATCCCAGGCTTTGTAATAAAAGCCTTAAATCAGTAGAGAAAGATTTTAGTCTAGATTAGTAATTCTGAAGCATTCTGTTTACTTCTGCTGCAAAATGATTATAATTAATTTTCTTCAAAATGAAAAGCCCGAGCAGATGAGAGGGAAAAATGAGAAGGAAATTACCTCACTTCCAGCACACTGAATCATGACCTGGGACATGTAAATCACATTGCCAAGTGTTTTAATATCCTCTCCCTCCCAACAACGGATAGCTTCTGTCAGTATTTGTAATTCAAGTTCTTTCCGTTTCCGTACTTCTTGACACTGTGCCTAACAAACACAGGGAAAAACACCATCTCTATCAACTCTATCAAATTTGGAGCAGGTTAAGAGTAGAAATACCACTACAGTTGTATTTACTGCTGTGTTTGTAGTACAGAAGACAGCACTCAACTTGAAGTGTTTTCATTTAGATGACTACTATCAGTATTTCTTAAAAAAAATAGTTGTTTTGCTAACTTCAACATTTTTAACACGTTTACTTCAATTACCATTCCAAACTCATAGCAAATAGCTCTGTTTCTCAAATTTCTCCTTTCTTTACATTTTACATTTTTGTACTTCTAACCACAAATTGCTAGGCTCAGCAGAAAAGTTACGCAGCTGTCACAAATACACAACTATACAACAAGGCACCTATCTTTAGTAAAAAGAGCTACACCAACTGCACAAAGTGTGTTTATAATCTTGTGTTCCTATTTTTACTGAATGTCTCCAACCTGCTCTACTAGCTGTACTCCCGTTCATTTGACTTTTTCTCTGTAAACTGTTTTCTCGTTTGTAAAGCACCCAGTGGAATGTGATTCCCAAACCAAAAGCTAGAAAATGTTGGGTTACCACCCAGCATGTACCTCTCACAGGAAGTACAATACATTCAGCTTATTGTAATTGAGATTGCATTAAGTATATGCTTGCTGCAGCTAAATTATTGTAAAGAAGCACTTCCTCAGGACGCTAGTTATGCTAGCACTAGTAAAAAGGAAAACAAAGCACAAGTGTGAGGGAAGACCAAGAGGCGGAGAATGCTTTGTGTGGCATTTACATCAATAGTGTATTTGCTATAACTCTCCAGCAAATGACTATCCTTAACTATCCCACAAACAGTATCGATTTCCAGGCTTTCACAATTTTCTTACATGCTTACAAAAAAGCCTCACTGTTTCAGAGCAACAGAGGGGGATGAAAGTCAAAAACATTCTACTTAAAATATGTCATCATCTATTGTTTATCACTCTTACAGAAAGGTTTTTGAAGGCAGTCATGGATTTCTGAATATCTGGACGATCCGGATGATAATCCTAAAACCAATGGAGAAAAGATTTAGTTCTAGTAAAACAAAGAAAGTTGTTAAGACTCTTAACTAAAACCAATAAAAAATTCTTTAAAAAGTTGTAGACTGATGTGCTCTCTTTTCACAGCCTTTTTATTCTTACATCATGCACTGGTGGTCTTTCTTGTAGTAAAAACAAAGACACTTGTGTCATTCCTACTTCGGCTTAAATAGACCCAAGGCAGTTTTACAAGACATAGTGGATAAGAGATTTTGAAATCCTAATAGGAAAGTGATTATTTTAAAGAGTTTTATATGGCATGTTAGCTTTGTCACAAACTAAACTCCTTACTGACTGGTAAGTTCTGTTGTCACTGACTGACAAACTAAACTGTATGACAAGACAAAGACCCATACGCTTTCTATTTCTCTCTCTCTCCTTCACACTCCAAAAATATAACCTATATAATGCAAGAGTAGAAACTGTAGCTACTCAACACCTTCCCATACTGGAAAGATAATTCTTGGACTGTGTTCAGTAGAAGCCAAAGGGACTATTCTGGTGTTTGACACACTGAGGTCCTAAGATGAGAAGCAGCATGCCTTCTACAGGAGAAAGTAGCCTCAAGTATTACACAGCGGATGCATTCAATGTCAAGTCAACCTAGACCCTAAGACTGGTCAAGTAGTGAGGATTAGCTTCTCTGGCTAATTTAACTTTAAATGTTCAGCTTTTACAGGAAGTTTTATTGCACTAAGTTTTAAACCATTGCAGCCCATATTCCAGAAGGCTGATGGAAGAGCAAACAAACGTAATTTTGGGTCCCATCATGTTTGACATGTACCTTTAAAATAATTGTTGTCAAATCATCATTAAGCTGGAACATAAATGCTGATAAGATATACCTCCATGTGCCTTTCAAGTTCTTTGAGTAACGTGGGGTATTTATCCAGACGCATAAAAGGTTTGCTGAGGCCCGTGGTCAGTACAAGGATCCCAGGGCTGTTGGCACCTTTCACCTCCATGAATTCTCCTAGCTCCTCACTGTGTACACAAGACATTAAAGCAAATTAAGATCAAGTTACCAAACCAATTAAAATTACATTGGATTCTTCAGTCTTTCATCCACAATGAATTCTGCCAATAAAACAAGAGGCCAAATAAATCAAAAACCAATTCAAGCGCAACTTCAGTGCTGCAATCAGTTTCTGCATTAAATACAGGAACAAAGAAATTTGCAGATTTGGGGTCCATGAAGGGAACTACAGAGATTGGCTGAAACCCTCAGTTCTAGACAATTGATGCTGAAAGACAGCTCTTAAATGCTACCCCCATCCAAGCAACAATTACAGAATAAAGCCATCTACCCTATATTATTCTAGTAAAATGACATCTGACCTTAGAGGTGGTTTACACAAGTAATACACAAGCATAAATGAGTCAATGGCTTCATATTTAACCAAGCACTGATATTTTAAAGGTGTCATGCACTACCAGAAAAACACAGAATGTTTCAGAACCTTTTTCCCCTCCTACACTTGTTTAATGACCTCACCTCACATATCCAAGGTGTTATTACAATATGACCAAATAAGCAGCCATACAAACAGCCCTACAGAAGTAAAAATTACTGTGCAATCTATTCTCAAATGAGTTCGGGTTTCACTGACGGTGTACTTGTGCAATATACTTGTTTTGACAGCAAAGCTGCTCTAAGAAATTCATGCTTTCCAAGTATCATGAATTGCTACTTCCCCATCCAGTTGTTTTTTCATATCTGAATCATTTCCAAGAACTGGCCAAGATCCTCAACTTTTTACATTAGCCCAGTTACAAAAGCAGTGCATCCGGGGAATTCCAGCTCACTTTGCTATCATAAAAACTTAACTGGGTACATCTTCTGCTTCCTTGTAAAGCAGAGGTTTCAGAGGACTGCAGTGGAGGGCAAGCTCCACGGGGAAAGGAAGGGGGAGCAGCACCTGGGCTGATTCCCAGGCTTCAGAAAATACAAGTTGAAGCCAGACAAAAATCTAAACAAAGGAAATTCAGAAAGCCCCTTATTATAAAGGCAACATCTTCTTGAATTAAAGCTGCATTGTTCTAGATGTCTGTAGATGGGGTTATGTTTTGAGCCTTTGTTACGGTAACTTAAGTAGATGTCAGAAAAAACCCTCAACACAAGAAAAAACATTATTCTCATGTGAGTCGTGCAAATTCCACTCTAAGATATCCTGAAAGTCATTACTTCCTACTGATTAATAGTATTGCTCCCCTATAAGGCAGAATTACTACTTAAAACATTTTCCCCTCCCTGGTTATTGGCATAGTTTGATTTGTCAACGGAAGCCTTAGCCAGCTACTAAATTCAGTACTTTTAGAAAGTGTAAAACACATTGTCAAACATCAAACTGCAATAAAGGAGCAACACTTGCATATTGTGGCCACGTTAACAAACACAGGAAGGCAAGAACCTCCAGATCTAGGGCAGTGTTTCCGTGCAGAAGTGAAAGTAAATCTTGACCTGTTCAATTTCCCTAGGAAAAAAAGCACTAATAGGACAGTGGCATAATCCACATGCTCAATTACCAGTGAGTCATACTTTATAAAAGCATTACATAGACTAAGACAAAACAGACCTCCCTACCTCCCCCAAGACACACACACTCCTTTGCATTTCACAACCAGTGACACTTTGCTTATCAATATAATTTGTCTAAACAGGTGAAGAGAACAAAACAAAAGCATGAATCACAACCTTCCCAACTCAATGAAAATGCTTTACCTACCATTCCAGCCAGATCTCTCCCCTCCCAGCCACTAAAGCTTCCCCAAGTTTACAGAAGGAAAGGCTTTTCCACACAGTTTACTCCAATAATTGTCTGCAGGTTAGTTAATTGGTATTTATGCACACTAAGTTGCTTAAATACATCCAACATACTTTCTGAACTCTGCCAGGTCCAATACAACCCTATGCCACATCTTTTAGAGCACTCCACCCCCATTCTACCTGGGCCAAGGCACTCCTTAGCACACAGATTTGTGCTATTTTTGCTGTACTGAACTGCAGAGCCAAGAAATCCGTGAGGGAATTTCCCAACACCTGCTTTGCATTTGAAAGATGCAAAGAGAAGTGCTGTGAACACTTGATAATGCCCACAGCTCCACAAGGCAGACACTGCTATGCCCCTTGCAAGCAACACGTATCAGTAACTCCAGGCCTCCTAAAATCAGTCCGTGATGTGACGCGGTTTTAGCCAAAATTCAAACCCATTGAGAAGTCTCTTACCGTTCCTTGCATGAAAAATTATAATAATGCAACAAAGATAAACCCAAGTACTTTTCTAGCTTAAATTCAAATTTCAGTCAAGCTGGCCAATTCTGAATACCAAAGAGCCCAAAGACCTACTTTGCTTTACACTTTCTTAGTCACAGCACTTACACAGCATAAAAATCACACCAGCTTCAGAACTTGACAACTGATCCTGGTGGCACCCTAAACAAGACCAAGGATTCTGACTCATGTTTTGGGTTTACAGTGTTACCAGCTACTTGTTCATTGAGGATTTCGTCGGACTCACTGAAACAGAAAGCTGCATGTCTATAGTGTGGTTGCATTTCCTCTCTCCTGACTCAGTTAAAAGGGTAAAAGCTGTTTCCAGTGGGGTGATGAGGAAGACAAATGAAGGGACAACACCCAGTTTCTACAGGAAGCTTTACCAGAGTTTACCTGTGAAAACCCTTCTGTCAGAAGGCATCAGACGTCTTAAATTTCAGTTCACTATGCATGTGACACTGACCACATGCACACCTGTGCTCTTTTTGTTTTATCCATTAATTCTCCACGTAAGCATCCCCATCTATGTGAGGATCATAAAGTCAAATTACATATGGTACCTGATGAGTATCTTAACATATTTTAAGTAAAAGATACTTGCTACAAGAACTAACAGGAAGGAAACACTTAAACATTCTTTGCATTTTGTTTTCTTCAGCCAGGCACACAGCCCCTGCTGCTTAACTTTTATCAACTCTTCCCTTTCACCTTATCTGCAATTCTTCCCCATTTCAGGCAGCACATCCATACACATATCTATGCAGCTTCTCCTTCCTCCCCAGCATAGCAGTATGTTCTATGGGACACGCCAATTGCAAACACCACATGCTGTTCAATTTACATTATTCTGAACAGCACTGACTTTCACCTTAAAATCACAAAGAGGCAAAACTCCCCATTCCTAATTACTGTGGCCACCTCCGCTGCTGGGCGCACACAAACACATTATGTAAATGGTATTTGCTGAGCTATCTGCTAACACAATGCTTGCGCTTCTCCCCCTCCCCTATTTTTATTTAATACTCTAGAGTAGGAGGAACACTGGTTACTATTTCACCCACATTCACATTTACAATTTTCATTATCATTGTTCCATTTCTCCCCAACTTCAGCACTATGAAATAGACGTGCAAGAAAACAGGAAAAAAAACAAACCAACAAAACCTCACCGTGGCCTGAATTAAAATCAACGACTTGGAAACCTGAAATAAAAACCTGAAATTATCCATTTTTGCTACCTACTCTGCAATGCCTTTAATGAAACACACACTGTGATTACGCAATGTTGCGGCAGTTTCCAGACCATTCACTCCTCTTGACACAACTCTTGACACAAGATACTTAGTCGTTTATCATCTTTTTCCGTAATCACAGTATAGGAACCTACAGAGCTAGTTTAAACCTCAGCAGGCTTGAAATGTACACAAAGTCCTGAAAAACAGGCTTAGCCACGGCATCATCAGGAAGCCTTTTACACAAAGCAGCATTAATAGGTGCAATTAAAACTGAATGGCGTAGTTTTCCTCCCAACATTCTCAAGAGGACAATGTTTTCTTTCATAGCTTCTGTGCTTCCCTCTGACAAGTTTTGACATGACAGCTTTCTCAAATTCTAGCATGAACACACACACACACACACACACACACACTCTTTTAATACAAGAGCACCCAAAACTTTGCCTGAACAGTTCCATCATGCAAACCCCAACAGCAATCCATCCTGCTACCTCTGCAGCTTTGTGGACCTACAGTATCTGGCAAAACTGATTTTTCTTTACCTCAAGGCTTAAAGCGTGTATCCTTCATTTATTTACAAAGGAAAAACATGACACAGAATATAATGGAAAAATTTACTTTCAATAAAATATGGGTCACTTAAAACACTGTTTTAATATGACAACAGTTCACAACTGTTTTTTAATTAGTTACAGCTTAAAAGTCAGTGTCAGTAGCTTAAGGGTGCAGCTGCTTCACCAAAGACAATGGCTCTTTTATGTCACAGTTTCTAACTGATGCCTGCAAGTACCACACTCTCCCAGGCAGTATATGTTAAATAGAACTCTGGCCTACAGCTACGTACCATGCTTTTTTAAAAAAGTATCACTTAGCTGAACAGGAATAAACTTTAGAATGGAGAAATCATCAATTTAGTCTCAACTGCCCAAACAAATAGCTTTTCAGAAGAAGGCAGCTGAGATCTGAATTCACTACTAGCATCATTTGACAGAAAAATGCAGAGAAGAATACACAAGTGCTGTGCTGTGCCTCATTCAGCCTGAAATCTCAAGCTGAAGAATTCTCCCCGCTCCAGACTAGTTAGTTCACAGCCTGAGATATTTTAAAGGTCACCATGAAAAGTGTCTTTAAGCCTTATTAATATATTCAAATCTTTCTTAGTACAGCTGCCTCAAAAGCTAGAAGTCAGAGCAGGGGAGGGAAGAAAACAAGTTCAGATGTGTCTACAGTAACAGAAGGTTAAATAAAACCCCAAAAAACCATTTAAACTTGAGGAAAGCAGATCCAGGAACGAAACAATATAAAATCACAACTTACACTTCTGAAGTAGGTCTCTGTTTGTAATAGATGGAGCACGAGCTATCGCTGCTGAGGGGTCTGAGGACAGCACACAGGCACCGCATTTTGAGAGCGTTGTGGCACAGCTTGGCTCAGCAACCCCTCAACAGCAGCTTTTAACTTCCTAGTGCTAAACTTCCCAGTCCAGCTCCTCTCCCAGGGACTGTTGCTTGGCGTATGACATCAGCCTGCACACTTGCAGGCTCAGGGATGCACCGAAGTGGGGGAGGCACAAAGAGTTTCCTGACTCAAGCTGATCTGTATTCCACGCTCCAGTTACTTGAAGTAATTGTGATGTTTCAGCTCCACAGATTTTGCCCAGACTGCTAGGTCTGTGATGCAAGTGGAGAATATGCTTGGGACACGTTATCTAAGAGGACAGAAGAATCTAGCAGAATTAATGCTTGAAGAAGCAAAGATCTGTGAATAGCCTACTTGCAACTGCGAACTGGCTCGACACTTGCCTTTTGGCAAAATTAAAAAAGCAGGCGTATATTACTGATTTTTGTCTGCTTTTTCTTCAAATTAAATTTCCTTTTTGAAGAATCTTTCTCTTCCATTTCATTAAAATTAAAAAAAAAAAAACCACCCAAAATTACACCCCCTCCCCAATAATTATATACTTAACGACTTAACGCCAATTACATTGGGTCTGTATTCTCTGTACTTCTTCAGAAGAGTTTTACAACCACTTACCAGTGGAGCTTGTTAGACTTCTTTAAAATTATGGTCTCTACCCTTCAGTGAATTCTATATTCACTTATCTTTCCTCCTGCGTCATTTTGGAAACAGTCCACAAAATCCTAGCTTCTTAGAAAATGAGGAAATCTCTTCAAGAAGCTTGAGTGTACTCAAGAAGAACTTCAGGGCCTTGGGGCAACTGGTTCAGAGTTCGGGAGCCCAAATAGTGTGAACGTCTTCATTGATGATCTGGATGAGGGGACCGAGTGCACCTTCAGTAAGTTTGCGGACAACAAATGCTGGGTGACAACCGACGGAGCTGAACATGAGCCAGCTTGCGCCCAGGCAGCCAAGAAGGCCAACAACATCCTGTCTTGTATCAGAAATAATGTGGCCAGCAGGGCCAGGGCAGTGACCATCCCCCTGTACTGGGCACTGGTGAGGCTGCACCTCCAATACTGTGCTCAGTTCTGGGCCCCTCAGTACAAGAGAGCCATTGAGGTGCTGGAGCAGGTCCAGAAAATGGCAACAAAGCTGGTGAGGAGTCTGGAGCACAAGTGTTATGAGGATTGGCTGAGGGAACTGGGGTTATTTAGTCTGGAGAAGAGAAGGCACATGGGGGACCTTACTGTTCTCCACAACTACTTGAAAGGAGGACATAGTGAGGTGGAGGTTGGTCTCTTCTCCAAGTAACAGTACAAGATGTAACAGCCTCAAGCTGTGCCAGGAGAAGTTTAGACTGGATATTAGGAAGAATTTCTTCACAGAGAGGGTGCTCAGGCACTGGAACAGGCTGCCCACGGAAGTGGTAGAATCACCATCCCTGGAAGTGTTCAAAAAACATGTAGATGAGGCCCTCAGTCACATGGTTCAGTGGTAGATTTGGCAGTCCTGGGGTAAAGGTCTGACTTGATGATCTTAAAGGTCTTTTCCAACTTAGTGGATTCTATGATTCTATTCTATGATTCTGCCTCCTCTTTATCCTTGTTGGAGTTTCTCCTTGCACTGAACCTTGTGGCTTGTGATCTTCCCCCAGGAAGGTAACATACCACATTCCTGGGGCTCCTTAATCCACTGCGATTACCCATTTCTGTACATTCTATCCAAATATGGTTTTTAATTTGAAGGAAATTCATTCTTTTACAGTTTAGGTTGTTCTTCCTGCTTCTTCTCTTAATAGAAGGCAAGCATAGGTCTGTGATGAGAAGCACTCACAATAACCAATGCTAGACTGACTAAACACTACAGTCTTGAGGCAGTACTGCTCTCACTAGCCAGCAAAATTCTCTAAAATAGCACCTATACTATACTGGATCACCTTGGACTTGAACTGATCTCTTCAAACAAAACTATTACATATTAGAAACAAACCTCTTACAATGGAGCAAAAAAGGCATGACTGTTACCAAATAAATTAATTACAATAAGGATCGTGTACAGTGGCACTCTAGCCACTATGAGAGAATGGAAGAAGAAGAACAAAATAAGAGGCAGTGGTGAAAACACGTAAAACACTTTTTTCCAGTAGGGCCACCGTCCAACAGTACCTGTCAAACTCCACCTCTTCAGTAGGTGGCTAATCGTGTGGTGGCTAAAGCCACTGGCTTTAAACACAGTTGCAAGACATGATCACAGACCCAAGGAAAAATTACTTCATTCTTCAAACTTCTTGATTTGTTACACAAAGAATTTTAATTCTGGAAAAAAACATGCAACAACTCAAACAGCTCCTGAGACACAAAGTACCTATCAAATTTCAAGAGTGTATAAAACTGGAGAAGTTGAGTATGAACTCTAACACCTGGATAAAACTTACAGGGTCACAACTGGAACCAAGAAGAATTTGTTGCCAAATACCATAGCAAGGGTTCATTGTTGTGATTATCAGAAGTAAATATGACCTCAGAAACATGCAGCTCTGGAACCTGACCTCCTGTAGGGGATGTATAAGGTTTCATTCCCATTTCATCATGTCTCTCCATCATATTCATTTCAACAGATTGACTATTGACAAGGAAATTAAAGATGATAGTGGCTTTGAAGATCTGAACATGAAAATCTCTCATAAAGAAATAATTAATCCATTTCAGCTTTGACTGTATGTCAATTAACATGCATACATATATGAAGATATATGTTCACCCCTTATTTTGCTCTAACTGAATATAAGCCCCCATTTGCTGCTAATGTGATCAAGAAGCAAATGACAAAGAGGAAACACAGGCTGGCATTCATACTGAATGGCATTTAAAAAATGGCATTTTAAAAAGGGGGGGGGGGGGAAATAGGGAGGTGAAAGACAGCCACATTCCAATTGAATGCCCCTTATAAATCCCCAGCCCCTTCCCAAGTACTGCTATTTAGAAACAACTTCATTAAAATGTTCAAAGACACTTTTGACTAGAAGTCCAACATAAATCTAATATTGTCCTGTTTTATCTGTACATACACATACAGAGCCTTTACCCTGCTCAAAGAGCATGCTTGATACCTCAGAAAATTACATATAAAAGACTCATACATGGAATAATCCATCAAACCAGATGACTGCTTACAATTTTGATGTTACAATGGTCTAACTGGTTAAAGAAAGAATAAAGTTAATGCTTGAGAATTATAGCCTATTTCCTTGAAGGTGTTTTTAGTAAGCGACTGTAGAACACAATAATAAAACTAGTATATTTTCTAGAATAAAAAAAAAAGAAGTAGTGGTAAAGTTTCTAAAGTTCTACCTAGAGCAGTTATCTAGGAGATTTTTTGGCAGTTTTTTGCTGGTATGGCTCCCACAAAAGCAAGCGAACTTAAAACCACAGAAAATACTATTTTTGTGATACAAGACTGACAAAAAATTGTCTGCTAGGGTTTTTTTGTAGAAAGGCTTTCAGAAGCACAGTTAATGCACGTGTTCAGTTTATGAAGTACACAGAGTTCATAGCAAGAAATAATCTGCTGTAGACAGTAAGAATTTATGCACCAAATCAAACTCCTGCAGACTGGTCCTTTTTCCTCTCTAAACACTACTGAAGAGCACAGCTGTTACAAACATGATATTCAAATCCAAAAATTCAGCAAGCACCCTTTTCTCTGCCATATTTTTGCTGCTTTTAAAGCACACATAATGCTTTTGGACCCTCTGCTAAAACTATATCACAAAACGAGCCAACTAACCACCACTGTTTCTAAAAAGTTTTAAGCCTCAGTCTCATGTCAAAAATTCCAGTTAAATATTATCTAGTATTATATGCAGTATAGTTTTTTAATTATTACTACAATTGGGACTATCCTTAAATCTCACAGTAATTATTACATAAAGGTTTATAACGGATGCTTTTACACACTAAAACAATCTTAGTTAAATAGACAAGAATAGACAAGTTCAGAGTATTTTCCTTTTCTTCAAGTCTTCAATCAATTTGTTATTTCTTCTCCTCTACCTTTAAAACAGTGTAGTTAAAAGCTTTCTAGCCTTCTGAAAGAAAAAGGTTCAGAACTCCTTAAAGCCACCTTCTGATTTCTTCATGGCAGAGGTCTCAGGCAAAATTTTTAAGTCAAGCCACTTGCTACCTACAGCAAAGCTACTCAACAAAAATGGAGGACTTAGAATACTAAACTAGAGGTAATAAAAAACCCCCAAACAACCAACCAAATAATACATGATTCTGTTGACTCATGCCTGGCAACACAACAGCATTAAACAGAAAGCTGTTTATCACAACTTCCTCCCCTTGAGCAATCTCTTACAAACAGTACAGTTGCTTTGAACATACTTCCACATCCCAATCACTTAACTGCTCTATGACACTTACACTGACTCCACCAGGATTTGATATAAAGTTGACTTTACAGGCCAGAAGCTGAACTTTTTCTTAGGAAAACCTATGTGCAAAGCAACAGAAGAAATGCTTCTCATTTACACAACAGCTTTCCTTCCTCACATTTCTGTCACTGTTTTCTCACACATGCCTTTGGAAAACAGTGTGTTTTCCAAGAGTTCTGGAAGTAGGATAATCTTTCACAAGCATCCACAAACCTTATGAAAATGTAGATGATCACTTTGCTATCACTTGCCATGTTCCATCTATAGAATTAAATCCCAGACCTCTATATGGAAAGAGTAAAAAGGCACGAACAAACAAAACATCTAAGACTACAAGTATTCAAAATCCCACAGGTGTGGATCACCCATACATTTTACCACATAAGAACATGGTAGTAGAAACAGGCCATCTGAAAGAAAACAAACACTAAAGAGCTTCATAAGGGGATTTAAACATATTTTGTCTTGTTGAACTGTAATGACAAAAACCCCTAACTTCTGTCTGCCCATCTTGCAATGTGAATTCGTAGCTTTGGTTTTTCAAACTGGGGTTGGAACATAGTTACATGTCTTACTGACCTATGTGATAGTTCATAGTATTTAGTAGCTAGAAGGTTTTATTTTATTTATAGTATTATGAGTGCAGCTCACAAACAGGCCACATAGTGTTGCTGTTAAAACAAAATTTGAGTTCTTCAAAGCTAACAGTACAGAAAACAAATCAATTGTGCTTCTCTTTGTTAAGGGAGTTTTAAGAATATTCAGAGTATCTTCACTTTGGTCCATCATAACATTATAAACACACCCACCTCCACCCCACCCCCCCCCGAAAAAAAAAACCAAAACCCCAAATCAACAACAACAAAGGAGAGAGCTTATGATGCAAAAAGAACACACCTTGACAGAACTATGTCTAACCTTCCAGAGAAGGTCTTGGTTCTGCCCTGTACCACAAGCACAAGCTCCATAAATAGCTCCAAACTACCAGCTGCTTCAGCACATGCTCATCAGGAGAATACACTGCAAAAGTTTGTGAAAGGAGACTACTTTAATTAAATTCTGGCCTCACTCTTCCCTCAACATGATACAGGCATCTTCTATGAAAATTCAGGGTCCGTCGAAAGCTGAACTACCTGCATCATGTTAACTTAGCATCCTACTTCTTACACACAGGAAACACTAATTCTGTAAACTTGGAAAGCTCACACCCTCTTTCATATCACCCAAAACTAAAGCTAAGGGTATAGCATGATAAAGTTAAATACATACAAACATAAAGGCTTTTACAGGTCTACAGTCACCATTTAAAATTCAGTTAAAATTCACCAACTGTCCAAAAAGCCTACTAGTAATCACATCAATTATGCCAGAATTTCACAAGCTTGTTTTGATCTTGACTTTTACCAAGATGACAATCACTACCGTTTGCTTTACTTATCCAGAGTCCAGCATGCATTCTTTAAATTAGCAAGTTCCCCCAAATAGTTAATAACACACTGCCAAAAGTGACAAGCTGATCCTGATCACATGGAACAGCTGTGTGCTGTTATGGCTTTTGTCTCTACTGTATCAAATACATATCAAAAGAGGTATCACAGCTTTAATAATACAAGTGTCTTTTATGTAGTTTTTCTGTATCAGACTTAAAGGACTGCAAGGTAAACGTACCTGTGTTCTGTGAGAACATTTACTGCCGATGGATGGTTGGCACAGTATGCAAGGTATAAGCTTTTCATTTGTGGCATCAGATTTAGAAAACATCCTCCAACCCTCTGCTGAGCTTCAGGCAACCTAAAAAGAGAGTAATAAACAAGAGATTACTGCAATACCAACCAGACACAGAGATAAATTAAAGCCTGGAAAACAGTTTATACTGTCAGGAAGTTGACTGGTTTTGTTTGGTTGTTATATTTTGTTGGCTTTTTTCATAAAATCAACAGATAGATTTCCATGGCTACAGACCAGCAACCAACACCTTTCTCTTCCTTTACAGCTCCAACCCTGTAACTGTCAGGCCTGATCATGCCACCGCAGCACAGGCAGAATGTGGTACTTACCTATAAAATGGTCATACAGAATTTATTCCCCCCCCCTCCCCCCCAAGAATTAGTAGTAACTAGGCACCTTGTTTAGGATTGTGATTTTCAGTCAATATATGCATTACAACAGTTTTCCATCTACTTATATATGCCATGCCAAATCTTAAAAGCAGTATTTCAGCACATACAAACAAAACTTGATGGGAGCAGCAACAGGATTCACTCCCTCTACTCTACACCAGCAGAGATTATAGGCTTAAAATATTCATTAAGATGATTTAAGTACCATATTAAGCTCTGATAGCACAAATACAAGCCAGTTACAGTGCTCTATCAGGCTGGTTTTACACAATTGTCACTCATCTTGCTTTTTAAGAACCAAAAGCACCTTCATGTCAGCTTGTAACCCTGGCAAGAGCGCTGCTTATCACCATCAAAACAAAAATACTTTCTGTAATGCTCACTTTCTTCATCTTTCATGACTGAATGCAACACATATGCTAAACAGTGAAGGAAAATTTCAGAATTCTGCTCAGAAGTGCTTATTTTGCCTAGCATAAAATCATGCTTCAAAAATAGCCACCCCAGTGACTCTAGGAAAAAAAATTATTCAGCAAAGAGAAAGAGCATTTAGAAGAAAAGCTTACTTTCCACACAATCTTGATGAACCTTGTAGGTTTCAACCAGGTATGACAGAGTAATTTACACATATTTATTCATATATATAAAGGAAAACAAGTCATGAAGGAAGTCAATATGAATATACACAGTGTATTTTTCAAAGGCTTTTAGCAGAAGCTGTCATCTCCAATTGCAGAAGTTTATACTCCAGAAAATATCTGGAGTATAAATATCTACAACTTCCTGTATGACACCAGCTTAGAACTGGTACAATCAGCAGAAAGCAAATGTCTGACTTCTGACTGCATCTGTGGGAGCAGAGAAAAAAAAAAAAGAGCAAAATGCAACTCTTCCAGTCCCATTGTATCTCCTTAAGCTGCATACTTCAGATGCAAATAAAAGCACACTCATACTTTCTCAAAATCTAAAATAAATTTCACGTTAAACATAAACTGATGGAAGATGCATATGCTCTAAATTGCCACACTTCCTTACTGGCACCGTATCATCATTCTCAGAACGACGCACAAATATTCATACTAGACTGCTTCCTATGTGACAAAGGATAAATTGGACAAATGAATACTATCATAAGGGTGTCAGAAGGGATGAAATCCCTATTATCTTCTACAGAGAAATTCACTTGAAGGGCTAAGCCTCTTCAGTAGTAGACCGTATGGTCAGCAGCCAATTGCAAAACCCATGCTTAAGTTAACCACTAAACGGGACAGTAAGTTTCCATCAGTCCTAAACCACAAACTTGTTCCTTACACCTTGTCTAAACCTACTGTACAACATGGACAAGATGAAATGTTTCAGTTTCTCTGTAAGTTTCCTCTCCTCCAATAAAGACTATATCTTCTAAACATGTTGAGTCTCTGCAAAACACTGAAGACAGTGAATTTTTGTTACCTGTTTCATGACTCTAAAACTCAGTATTTCACATTGATCTAAAGCCAGATAAGTCCTCAGAAAGTACTCAACAAGCATACTGTTGGCACAAAGTGTTTCTTACCAATAGAAGACTAGAAGACTATTGTTCTCCCTAGAAGACTAATGTTTTTTACTGTAAAGATTTTCTGTAATTGTCCTGAACAGGTACACAAAGTTTCTAAGCATGAATATTTAATATATTTCCTCTGAAACAGGGAGAGATGCTCCAGTGAACTTCAGCAGAAAAGAACCATCCAGCTTTAAAGAACAGCCACTCCCCCAAGCAGTGAATGCTCCCATCCTGCTCAAACAGTTGTCTTGTCCCACTCCTTAGGTTTGCTCATAGTAGTTAAAATTCAAAGATCATCCCAAGAAATATTCCCCCAAATTTAAGAAACAGGAAGTCTGTCTCCCACTAAGCTGTCACTGCTTCTGTACAGTGCGGGAAGACCTACCCAATCTAAAGTCAAAATTGACTGTACAGGTGTTCAAAAAGTGAGGCAGGGGAAACGCACTTCCTTATTTGAAAACAGCATTCACTATAGACACAGAGATAAATGACAGCTGAACCCCCAGCTAGCACATCATGTCATATACACTCTGATTACACTGTCAGCGCTCCTTATATTAAAGGCTAGGGCCCATATTTTATTGTTGGTATCTTCTTTTAAGAAAGGTTTAAATTCTTAAATCACTGGAGTGACTGCTTTTACAGATATTTAGAGGAAAACCAGGGGCATTCCTCAGCATACCGAGGGAATGCTATTCTTACAACCTTCCAAGCAGCATTCCCTACCTAGCAGCTGGCCCCTTTTAATAAATCAAAGCATATGCTAATAATACACTCTTTCAAGTAATAGATGCAGCAAAAGTCTCAAACTCTGAAGACATACTCAAGGCATATAAAACAGTATTAAATACTAACAAGGCCCCAGCAGAAGTTGCTGAAAATGGTTAAATTCCCTTTTCACACTGTAGTGCTGGGGTGGGAGGGAGTGAATTATGGCTGTTCTCTCCAAGCAGACATCTGTGTCCTCAGTCTGCTGTTCTTTTAGCAGAATGAAAGACTGACATTATTCTCATTGCATCTTCATACTGCACATTCTTTGTTGAATTAAGATAATTAACAGACTTTATGATGGGGTGACAACTCATCCCCTTTGACTTTTGTAATCCATGCATTGTTTTCAAGCGTTCTACTATTTTTAGAGGAACAATTAATAAGTTATCTATATTCCCTTTGACTGCTGGAAAAAACAATTTAATGCCTACCACCACGATATAAACTTTTTATAATTAATGTGTTCAAAAAAGAGGCATAGTTAATTTATTTTTAAGTTGTCATCCCAATATTCTTCTCATATTTGATACTCAAATTAAAAAGGAGTCACTTGGAAGTATTTATACGTTTATATAAATGATAACTTCCATTGTAGAAAGGCCAAAGACATGTTTTAATTTTATTACAAAATTAAGAGAACCACAGCAAAGCCTCTGCTGGTGTACACGCGCTGGAGGCATCATGATATGACTACAACTAAGCTACCCAACTTAATCTCCTTGTTAGAATTACACCCAGCAGCTATCAGTTGTTTCTCTAGACTTAAAACAGGTTCCCACTGCATGATAACTTGAGAAAAGAAAGAAAATACCTTCTTGATCAATTGCACTTACTTTAAGATTCTGATCAAAGTGAGCAATCAGAACTAAAGCTAGAGTGGCAGTCAGAGGAGTGACATCACATAGTATCTAATTGTGTCCTGCGTGTTTTGAAGTAATCAGCCTTAGTTTTGGCGTCAGTGGACACTGCAGTATTCCTGGAAAGGCTGTGCAAACTGTGATGAATCCCAACAAATTTAAACACAGACTAGGAGAGGCAATTTTAAAAGAAAAGTAGGCAATGAAATGTAAGCAGCACTGTGTTTTCTTTTTAAAAGGAAAAGATCAGATGTCCCTAAATTTCACATGACTGCATGGTTACCATAAGACTGTCAGGCAGCAATCTATGTACATATGTGCACAGGCACAGGCTGAGCACATATAATTTGTAGCTGCACTCCAAAAAACAAACTTGAGAATACTGATTAGTGTTTCGGGGTTTGGTTTTGTTTGCTTGTTTTTGTTGTTTTTTTCTGGGTGGGGGGTTTTGTTTT